>JBAPLH010000917.1:0-211276 GCA_037897445.1 Ceriops zippeliana | reverse complement strand
ACACACTTGTTAATTTTTCATCAATGTATAACAAAGTGTGCATGGAACCCAAAGCGAAGCATGTGTTACCAGAAATTATATGAAGGGACACCTAATTTACGAATTCAACCAATTAATATCACTTATAAGAAATGCCAAAAATAAATTTCTAATGGACACCATTGTTTGGTTGGGAGATTGAATGAAACACAGGTTGTCAATAAGTTTTTCAACTTAACATTTTTTTTACAATGAGTTATTGTCTGATAAAAGGGACAACAAAACATACTATCAAGGTACCATTGCACTAGAAAAAAGTTCCTTATATCATATAAGGAGGCGAGCATGCATAAGTTAAGATGAGACTACAAACGGTCGCATTGGTTTAGGAATGAAAACCACATTAATATTAGTAACGAAATACATACCAACAATGAATGTCTGCTTTTGTTGATGGAACTAAATACATTTTAGTGTTTTAATGGTGTTTTCGGATTACTTGTTTTCTGAATAATATTCAATGGTAGGATAAGCCACACATTGCTAATTTCATTATCAATGTATAACACAAGGTGTTGCTTGAGAAACCAAAAGGGAAGCATTGGGTTAACCAGAAATGATATGAGGGACACATTATTATTTCGGAAATTCTAACCAATTAAATATCAATAAGAAATGCAAATCAAATCAAGATGAAAACTGACACCATTGTTTGTTGGAAATTGAATGAATTCATGGTCTAGATGGTTGATGACATTGTTTTTACAACTAATATTGTTGTAGAAACTAGAACACAAAACATAATTTCATCGTCCTTGCATGAAGGAAAAAAAGTCCTTATAACAAAAAGAGGAGCCATGATTAGCGTGAGGAGGAACTACAAAAGTCGCATTGATTAGGAATGAAACCACTTAATATTAGTACGAAATACAAGCAAACGTGAATGACTGCTTTTGTTGATGGAACTAAATACATTTAGCGTTTTAATGGTATTTCAGATTACTTGTTTTGAATAATATAGAAAGGTAGGTATAGCCACACTTTGTTAATTTTTTGATCAATGTATAAACAAAGTGTGCTTGGAACCAAAAGGGGAAGCATTGGTTACCAGAAATGATATGAGGGACACATTATTTCGGAAAATTCAACCAATTAATATCAATAAGAAATGCATATCAAGATCACAGACACCATTGTTTGTGGAATTGAATGAATTCAGGGTCTAGATCATTAACATTGTTTTTACAATGAATATTGTTGTTAAAAGGGACACAAAACATACTTTCATGGTCCTTGCATGAAAAAAGTCCTTATAACAAAAAGAGGAGCATGATTAGCGTGAGGAGACTACAAAGTCGCATTGATTGGGAATGAAACCACTTAATATTAGTACGAAATACAAGCCAACATGAATGACTGCTTTTGTTGATGGAACTAAATACATTTAGTGTTTTAATGGTATTTTAGATTACTTGTGTTGAATAATATACAAGGTAGGATAGCCACACTTGTTAATTTCTTCATCAATGTATAACAAAGTGTGCTTGGAACCAAAAGGGAAGCATTGGTTACCAGAAATGATATGAGGGACACATTATTTCGGAATTCAACCAATTAATATCAATAAGAAATGCAAATCAAGATCAAGGACACCATTGTTTGTTGGAATTGAATGAATTCATGGTCTAGATGGTTCATGGACATTGTTTTTACAATGAATATTGATGTTAAATGGGACACAAAACATAATTTCATCGTCCTTGCATGAAAAAAGTCCTTATAACAAAAAGAGGAGCATGATTAGCGTGAGGAGACTGCAAAGTCGCATTGATTAGGAATGAAACCACTAAATATTAGTAGAAAATACAAACCAACATGAATGACTGCTTTTGTTGATGGAACTAAATACATTTAGTGTTTTCATGGTGTTTCAGATTACTTGTTTTCAATAATATACAAGGTAGGATAGCCACACATATTAATTCCATGATCAATGTATAACAAAGTGTGCTTGGAACCAAAAGGGAAGCATTGGTTACCAGAAATGATATCAGGGACACATTATTTCGGAATTCAACCAATTAATATCTATAAGAAATGCACATCAAGATCAAGGACACCATTGTTTGTTGGACTTGAATGAATTCATGGTCTAGATGGTTGATGACATTGTTTTTACAACTAATATTGTTGTAGAATAGAACACAAAACATAATTTCATCGTCCTTGCATGAAAAAAGTCCTTATAACAAAAAGGGGAGCATGATTAGCGTGAGGAGACTACAAAGTCGCATTGATTAGGAATGAAACCACTTAATATTAGTACGAAATACAAACCAACATGAATGACTGCTTTTGTTGATGGAACTAAATACATTTAGTGTTTTAATGGTATTTCAGATTACTTGTTTTGAATAATATACAAGGTAGGATAGCCACACTTGTTAATTTCTTCATCAATGTACAACAAAGTGTGCTTGGAACCAAAAGGGAAGCATTGGTTACCAGAAATGATATGAGGGACACATTATTTCGGAATTCAACCAATTAATATCAATAAGAAATGCAAATCAAGATCAAGGACACCATTGTTTGTTGGAATTGAATGAATTCAAGGTCTAGATGGTTCATGGACATTGTTTTTACAATGAATATTGTTGTTAAAAGGGTTACAAAACATAATTTCATCGTCCTTGCATGGAAAAAGTCCTTATAACAAAAAGAGGAGCATGATTAGCGTGAGGAGACTACAAAGTCGCATTGATTAGGAATGAAACCACTTAATATTAGTACAAAATACAATCCAACATGATTGACTACTTTTGTTGATGGAACTAAATACATTTAGTGTTTGAATGGTGTTTCGGATTACTTGTTTTGAATAATAAACAAGGTAGGATAGCCACACATATTAATTTCATGATCAATGTATAACAAAGTGTGCTTGGAACCAAAAGGGAAGCATTGGTTACCAGAAATGATATGAGGGACACATTATTTCGGAATTCAACCAATTAATATCTATAAGAAATGCACATCAAGATCAAGGACACCATTGCTTGTTGGAATTGAATGAATTCATGGTCTATATGGTTGATGACATTGTTTTTACAACTAATATTGTTGTTGAATAGAACACAAAACATAATTTCATCCTCCTTGCATGAAAAAAGTCCTTATAACAAAAAGAGGAGCATGATTAGCGTGAGGAGACTACAAAGTCACATTATTAGGAAGGAAACCACTTAATATTAGTACGAAATACAAACCAACATGAATGACAGCTGTTGTTGATGGAACTAAATACATTTAGTGTTTTAATGGTATTTCGGATTACTTGTGTTGAATAATATACAAGGTAGGATAGCCACAGTTGTTAATTTCTTCATCAATGTATAACAAAGTGTGCTTGGAACCAAAAGGGAAGCATTGGTTACCAGAAATGATATGACGGACACATTATTTCGGAATTCAACCAATTAATATCAATAAGAAATGCAAATCAAGATCAAGGACACCATTGTTAGTTGGAATTGAATGAATTCATGGACATTGTTTTTACAATGAATATTGATGTTAAATGGGACACAAAACATAATTTCATCGTCCTTGCATGAAAAAAGTCCTTATAACAAATAGAGGAGCATGATTAGTGTGAGGAGACTACAAAGTCGCATAGATTAGGATTGAAACCACTAAATATTTGTACAAAATACAAACCAACATGAATGATTGCTTCTGTTGATGGAACTAAATACATTTAGTGTTTTAATGGTGTTTCAAATTACTTGTTCTCAATAATATACAAGGTGGGATAGCCACACATATTAATTTCATGATCAATGTGTAACAAAGTGTGCTTGGAACCAAAAGGGAAGCATTGGTTACCAGAAATGATATGAGGGACACATTATTTCGGAATTCAACCAATTAATATCAATAAGAAATGCAAATCAAGATCAAGGACACCATTGTTTGTTGGAATTGAATGAATTCATGGTCTAGATGGTTGGTGACATTGTTTTTACAACTAATATTGTTGTTGAATAGAACACAAAACATAATTTCATGGTCCTTGCATTAAAAAAGTCCTTATAACAAAAAGAGGAGCATGATTAGCATGAGGAGACTACAAAGTCGCATTGATTACGAATGAAACCACTAAATATTAGTCGAAAATACAAACCAACATGAATGACTGCTTTTGTTGATGGAACTAAATACATTTAGTGTTTTAATGGTGTTTCGGATTACTTGTTCTGAATAATAAACAAGGTAGGATAGCCACACATATTAATTTCATGATCAATGTATAACAAAGTGTGCTTGGAACCAAAAGGGAAGCATTGGTTACCAGAAATGATATGAGGGACACATTATTTCAGAATTCAACCAATTAATATCTATAAGAAATGCTCATCAAGATCAAGGACACAATTGTTTGTTGGAATTGAATGAATTCATGGTCTAGATGGTTGATGACATTGTTTTTACAACTAATATTGTTGTTGAATAGAACACAAAACATAATTTCATCGTCCTTGCTTGAAAAAAGTCCTTATAACAAAAAGAGGAGCATGATTAGCGTGAGGAGACTACAAAGTCGCATTGATTAGGAATTAAACCACTTAATATTAGTACGAAATGCAAATCAACATGAATGACTGCTTTTGTTGATGGAACTAAATACATTTAGCGTTTTAATGGTATTTCGGATTACTTGTTTTGAATAATATACATGGTAGGATAGCCACACTTGTTAATTTTTTGATCAATGTATAAACAAAGTGTGCTTGGAACCAAAAGGGAAGCATTGGTTACCAGAAATGATATGAGGGACACATTATTTCAGAATTCAACTAATTAATATCAATAAGAAATGCATATCAAGATCACGGACACCATTGTTTGTTGGAATTGAATGAATTCAGGGTCTAGATGGTTCATGGACATTGTTTTTAGAATGAATATTGTTGTTAAAAGGGACACAAAACATAATTTCATGGTCCTTGCATGAAAAAAGTCCTTATAACAAAAAGAGGAGCATGATTATCGTGAAGAGACTACAAAGTCGAATTGATTAGGAATGAAACCACTTAATATTAGTAGAAAATACAAACCAACATGAATGACTGCTTTTGTTGATGGAACTAAATACATTTAGTGTTTTAATGGTGTTTCGGATTACTTGTTTTGAATAATATAGAAGGTAGGATAGCCACAATTAATAATTTCATTATCAATGAATAACAAAGTGTGTTTGGAACCAAAAGAGAAGCATTGGTTACCAGAAATGATATGAGGGAGACATTATTTAGGAATTCAACCAATTAATATCAGTAAGAAATGCAAATCAAGATCAAGGACACCATTGTTTGTTTGAATTGAATGAATTCATGGTCTAGATGGTTGATGACATTGTTTTTACAACTAATATTGTTGTAGAATAGAACACAAAACATAATTTCATCGTCCTTGCATGAAAAAAGTCCTTATAACAAAAAGAGGAGCATGATTAGCGTGAGGAGACTACAAAGTTGCATTGATTAGGAATGAAACCACTTAATATTAGTAGAAAATACAAACCAACATGGATGACTGCTTTTGTTGATGGAACTAAATACATTTAATGTTTTAATGGTGTTTCAGATTACTTGTTTTCAATAATACACAAGGTAGGATAGCCACACATATTAATTTCATGATCAATGTATAACAAAGTGTGCTTGGAACCAAAAGGGAAGCATTGGTTACCAGAAATGTTATCAGGGACACATTATTTCGGAATTCAACCAATTAATATCTATAAGAAATGCACATCAAGATCAAAGACACCATTGTTTGTTGGAATTGAATGAATTCATGGTCTAGATGGTTGGTGACATTGTTTTTACAACTAATATTGTTGTTGAATAGAACACAAAACATAATTTCATGGTCCTTGCATGAAAAAAGTCCTTATAACAAAAAGAGGAGCATGATTAGCATGAGGAGACTACAAAGTCGCATTGATTACGAATGAAACCACTAAATATTAGTAGAAAATACAAACCAACAGGAATGACTGCTTTTGTTGATGGAACTAAATACATTTAGTGTTTTAATGGTGTTTCGGATTACTTGTTTTGAATAATAAACAAGGTAGGATAGCCACACATATTAATTTCATGATCAATGTATAACAAAGTGTGCTTGGAACCAAAAGGGAAGCATTGGTTACCAGAAATGATATGAGGGACACATTATTTCGGAATTCAACCAATTAATATCTATAAGAAATGCTCATCAAGATCAAGGACACAATTGTTTGTTGGAATTCAATGAATTCATGCTCTAGATGGTTGATGACATTGTTTTTACAACTAATATTGTTGTAGAATAGAACACAAAACATAATTTCATCGTCCTTGCATGAAAAAAGTCCTCATAACAAAAAGAGGAGCATGATTAGCGTGAGGAGACTACAAAGTCGCATTGATTAGGAATGAAACCACTAAATATTAGTAGAAAATACAAACCAACATGAATGACTGCTTTTGTTGATGGAACTAAATACATTTAATGTTTTAATGGTGTTTCAAATTACTTGTTTTCAATAATATACAAGGTAGGATAGCCACACATATTAATTTCATGATCAATGTATAACAAAGTGTGCTTGGAACCAAAAGGGAAGCATTGGTTACCAGAAATGATATCAGGGACACATTATTTCGGAATTCAACCAATTAATATCTATAAGAAATGCACATCAAGATCAAGGACACCATTGTTTGTTGGAATTGAATGAATTCATGGTCTAGATGGTTGGTGACATTGTTTTTACAACTAATATTGTTGTTGAATAGAACACAAAACATAATTTCATGGTCCTTGCATGAAAAAAGTCCTTATAACAAAAAGAGGAGCATGATTAGCAGGAGGAGACTACAAAGTCGCATTGATTACGAATGAAACCACTAAATATTAGTAGAAAATACAAACCAACATGAATGACTGCTTTTGTTGATAGAAATAAATACATTTAGTGTTTAAATGGTGTTTCGGATTACTTGTTTTGAATAATAAACAAGGTAGGATAGCCACACATATTAATTTCATGATCAATGTATAACAAAGTGTGCTTTTAACCAAAAGGGAAGCATTGGTTACCAGAAATGATATGAGGGACACATTATTTCGGAATTCAACCAATTAATATCTATAAGAAATGCACATCAAGATCAAGGACACCATTGTTTGTTGGAATTGAATGAATTCATGGTCTAGATGGTAGGTGACATTGTTTTTACAACTAATATTGTTGTTGAATAGAACACAAAACATAATTTCATGGTCCTTGCATGAAAAAAGTCCTTATAACAAAAAGAGGAGCATGATTAGCATGAGTAGACTACAAAGTCGCATTGATTACGAATGAAACCACTAAATATTAGTAGAAAATACAAACCAACATGAATGACTGCTTTTGTTGATGGAACTAAATACATTTAGTGTTTTAATGGTGTTTCGGATTACTTGTTTTGAATAATAAACAAGGTAGGATAGCCACACATATTAATTTCATGATCAATGTATAACAAAGTGTGCTTGGAACCAAAAGGGAAGCATTGGTTACCAGAAATGATATGAGGGACACATTATTTCGGAATTCAACCAATTAATATCTATAAGAAATGCTCATCAAGATCAAAGACACAATTGTTTGTTGGAATTGAATGAATTCATGGTCTAGATGGTTGATGACATTGTTTTTACAACTAATATTGTTGTTGAATAGAACACAAAAGATAATTTCATCGTCCTTGCTTGAAAAAAGTCCTTATAACAAAAAGAGGAGCTTGATTAGCATGAGGAGACTACAAAGTCGCATTGATTAGGAATGAAACCACTTAATATTAGTACGAAATACAAACCAACATGAATGACTGCTTTTGTTGATGGAACTAAATACATTTAGCGTTTTAATGGTATTTTTGATTACTTGTTTTGAATAATATAGAAGGTAGGATAGCCACAATTAATAATTTCATTATCAATGAATAACAAAGTGTGCTTGGAACCAAAAGAGAAGCATTGGTTACCAGAAATGATATGAGGGAGACATTATTTAGGAATTCAACCAATTAATATCAGTAAGAAATGCAAATCAAGATCAAGGACACCATTGTTTGTTTGAATTGAATGAATTCATGGTCTAGATGGTTGATGACATTGTTTTTACAACTAATATTGTTGTAGAATAGAACACAAAACATAATTTCATCGTCCTTGCATGAAAAAAGTCCTTATAACAAAAAGAGGAGCATGATTAGCGTGAGGAGACTACAAAGTCGCATTGATTAGGAATGAAACCACTAAATATTAGTAGAAAATACAAACCAACATGAATGACTGCTTTTGTTGATGGAACTAAATACATTTAGTGTTTTAATGGTGTTTCAGATTACTTGTTTTCAATAATATACAAGGTAGGATAGCCACACATATTAATTTCATGATCAATGTATAACAAAGTGTGCTTGGAACCAAAAGGGAAGCATTGGTTACGAGAAATGATATCAGGGACACATTATTTCGGAATTCAACCAATTAATATCTATAAGAAATGCACATCAAGATCAAGGACACCATTGTTTGTTGGAATTGAATGAATTCATGGTCTAGATGGTTGATGACATTGTTTTTACAACTAATATTGTTGTAGAATAGAACACAAAACATAATTTCATCGTCCTTGCATGAAAAAAGTCCTTATAACAAAAAGAGGAGCATGATTAGCGTGAGGAGACTACAAAGTCGCATTGATTAGGAATGAAACCACGAAATATAAGTAGAAAATACAAACCAACATGAATGACTGCTTTTGTTGATGGAACTAAATACATTTAGTGTTTTAATGGTGTTTCAGATTACTTGTTTTCAATAATATACAAGGTAGGATAGCCACACATATTAATTTCATGATCAATGTATAACAAAGTGTGCTTGGAACCAAAAGGGAAGCATTGGTTACCAGAAATGATATGAGGGACACATTATTTCGGAATTGATGTCATTGATGGTTCGTGGGCATTGTTTTTATATTGAATATAGTAGTTAATAATGGTACAAAAGATAATTTCATAGTCATTACATGAAAAATAGAACTTTTAAATATAAGGGGAGCCTAATTAGCTTGAGGTGATATGAAAGTCTTATTATTTAGGGATTAAACAACTTCACCATAGCAAGAAATGGAAACCAAGTTGAATGACTGCATTGGCTGATGGATGTTGCCAGATTTAGAGTTTTAATGGTGTTTATAATTGCTTGATTTATTTACTATACTAGGTTGTTTTGCCACATATGTGAATTTCATCATCAATGTATCAAAATGTGTGCTTGGAACCAAAAGAGGAGCCCTGCTAGCTAGAAATGATGCGAGGTACTTTTTATTTTAGAACTCAACCAATTGTTATCAGTAAGAAATGCAAATCAAGATGGAGGACTCTATTGTTTGTTGGAATTGAATCAATTAATGTCATTGAAGGTTGATGGGTATTGTTTTGATATTGAATATAATAGTTAATAAAGATACAAAAGATCATTTCATAGTCATTACATGAAAAATAGTACTTTTAATGATGAGGGGAGCCTAATTAGATTGAGCTGATATGAATGTCTTATTATTTAGTGATTCAACAACTTCACCTAAGCAAGAAATGCAAACCAAGTTGAATGACTGGTTTGGCTTATCGATGTTAGCAGATTTAGAGTTTCAATGGTGCTTAGATTTGCTTGATTTAATTACTATACTAGGTTGTTTTGCCGTATAAGTTAATTTCATCAACAATGTATCAAAATGTTTGCATGGAACCAAGAGTGGAGCCCTGTTAACTAGAAATGATGGGAGGTACTCTTTATTTTGGAACTCAACCAATTATTATCAATAAGAAATGCAAATCAAGAGGGAGGACACCATTGTTCCTTGGAAGTGAATGAATTGATGTCATTGAAGGTTCATGGGCATTTTTTTTATAATGAATATAATATTTAATAAAGATACAAAAGACAATTTCATAGTCATTACAAGAAAAATAGTACCTTTAAAGACGTGGGGAGCCTAATTAGTTTGAGGTGATATGAAAATCTTATTATTTCGGGATTAAAAAAACTTCACATTAGCAGGAAATGCGAACCAAGAGGAATGACTGCTTTGGCTGATGGAAGCTAGCAGATTAAGAGTTTCAATGGTGATTAGATTTGCATAATTGAATCACTATACTAGGTTGTTTTGCCATATATGTCAATTTCATTATCAATGCATCAAAATGTGTGCTTGGAACCCAAAGTGGATCCCTGCTAACTAGAATGATGGGAGTTAGTCTTTATTTTGGTGCTCAACCAATTATTATCAATAAGAAATGCAAATCAAGATGGTGGACTCCATTGTTTGTTGGAATTGAATGAATTAATGTCAATGAAAGTTCATGGGAATTGTTTTTATATTGGATATAATAGTTAATAAAGATGCAAAAGATAATTTCATAGTCATTACATAAAAAATAGTACTTTTTAAGATGAGGGGAGCGTAATTAGCTTAAGGTGATATGAATGACTTATTATTTAGGGATTAAACAACTTCACCTTAGCAAGAAATGCAAACCAAGTTGAATGACTGGTTTGGCTGATGGATGTTAGTAGATTTAGAGTTTCAATGGTGATTAGATTTGCTTGATTTCATTACTATACTAGGTTGTTTTGCCACATAAGTGAATTTCATCAACAATGTATCAAAATGTGTGCATGGAACCAAGAGTGGAGCCCTGTTAACTAGAAATGATGGGAGGTGCTCTTTATTTTGGAACTCAACCAATTATTATCAATAAGAAATGCAAATCAAGAGGGAGGACACCATTGTTCCTTGGAATTGAATGAATTGATGTCATTGAAGGTTCATGGGCATTGTTTTTATAATGAATATAATATTTAATAAAGATACAAAAGATAATTTCATAGTCATTACAAGAAAAATAGTACCTTTAAAGACGTGGGGAGCCTAATTAGTTTGAGGTGATATGAAAATCTTATTATTTCAGGATTAAAAAAACTTCACATTAGCAGGAAATGCAAACCAAGAGGAATGACTGCTTTGGCTGATGGAAGCTAGCAGATTAAGAGTTTCAATGGTAATTAGATTTGCTTGATTTAATTACTATACTAGGTTGTTTTGCCATATATGTCAATTTCATCATCAATGCATCAAAATGTGTGCTTGGAACCAAAAGAGGATCCCTGCTAACTAGAATGATGGGAGGTACTCTTTATGTTGGAACTCAACCAATTATTATCAATAAGAAATTCAAATCAGGATGGAGGACTCCATTGTTTGTTGGAATTGAATGAATTGATATAATTGAAGGTTCATGGGCATTGTTTTTATATTGAATATCATAGTTAATAAAGATAAAAAAGATAATTTCATAGTCAATACATGAAAAATAGTACTTTTAAATGTAAAAGGAGCCTAATTAGCTTGGAGTGATATGAAAGTCTTATTAGTTAGGGAATAAAAAACTTCACCTTTGCAAGAAATGGAAACCAAGATGAATGACTGTTTTGGCTGATAGATATTAGTAGATTTAGAGTTTCAATGGTCATTATAATTGCTTGATTTAGTTACTATACCAGGTTGTTTTGCCACATATGTGAATTTCATCATCAATGTATCAAAATGTGTGCTTGGAACCAAAAAAGGAGCCCTGCTAACTAGAAATGATGGGAGGTACTTTTTATTTTGGAACTCAACCAATTATTATCAGTAAGAAATGCAAACCAAGATGGGGGACTCCATTATTTGTTGGAATTGAATGAATTAATGTCATTGAAGGTCATGGGCGTTGTTTTTATATTGAATATAGTAGTTAACAAAGATACAACAGATAATTTCATAGTCATTACATGAAAAATAGTACTTTTTAAGACGAGGGGAGCGTAATTAACTTGAGGTGATATGAATGACTTATTATTTTGGGATTAAACAACTTCACCTTAGCAAAAAATGCAAACGAAGTTGAATGACTGCTTTCGCAGATGGATGTTAGCAGATTTAGACTTTCAATGGTGATTAGATTTGCTTGATTTAATTACTATACTAGGTTGTTTTGCCATATAAGTGAATTTCATCATCAATGTATCAAAATGTTTGCTTGGAACCAAGAGTGGAGCCCTGCTAACTAGAAATTATGGGAGGTACTTTTTATTTCAGAACTCAACCAAATATTTTCTGTAAGAAATGCAAATCAAGATGGAGGACTTCATTGTTTGTTGGAATTGAATGAATTAATGTCATTGAAGGTTGATGGGCATTGTTCTTATATTGAATATAATAGTTAATAAAGATACAAAAGATAATTTCATAGTCATTACATGAAAAATAGTATTTTTAAAGACGAGTGGAGCGTAATTAGCTTGAGGCGATATGAATGTCTTATTATTTAGGGATTAAACAATTTCACCTTAGTAAGAAATGCAAACCAAGTTGAATGACTGCTTTGGCTTTTCGATGTTAGCAGATTTAGAGTTTCAATGGTGTTTAGATTTGCTTGATTTAATTACTATACTAGGTTGTTTTGTCACATAAGTGAATTTCATCATCAATGTATCAAAATGTGTGCATGGAACCAAGAGTGGAGCCCTGCTAAGTACAAAAGATGGGAGGTACTCTTTATTTTGGAACTCAACCTATTATTATCAATAAGAAATTGAAATCAAGAGGGAGGACACCATTGTTCTTTGGAATTGAATGAATTGATGTCATCAAAGGTTCATGGGCATTGTTTTCATATTGAATATAATATTTAGTAAAGATACAAAAGATAATTTCATAGTCATTACATGAAAAATAGTTCCTTTAAAGACAGGGTGCAGCCTAATTAGCTTGAGGTGATATGAATGTCTTATTATTTAGGGATTAAAAAAACTTCACATTAGTAAGAAATGCAAACCAATAGGAATGACTACTTTGGCTGATGAAAGTTAGCAGATTAAGAGTTTCAATGGTGATTAGATTTGCTGGATTGAATTACTATACTAGGTTGTTTTGCCATATATGTCAATTTATTATCAAAGTGCTTGGAACCAAAGTTGGAGCCATGCTAATTAGAATCATGGGAGGTACTCTTTATTTTGGAACTCAACCAATTATTATCAATAAGAAATGCAAATCAAGATGGTGGACTCCATTGTTTGTTGGAATTGAATGAATTGATGTCATTGAAGGTTCATGGGCATTGTTTTTATATCGAATATAATAGTTAATAAAGATACAAAAGATAATTTCATAGTCATTACATGAAAAATAGTACTTTTAAATATAAGGGGAGCCTAATTGGCTTGAGGTGATATGAAAGTCTTATTATTTAGGGAATAAAAAACTTCACCTTGGCAAGAAATGGAAACCAAGTTAAATCACTGCTTTGGCTGATCGATATTAGTAGATTTAGAGTTTCAATGGTCATTATAATTGCTTGATTTAGTTACTATACCAGGTTGTTTTGCCACATATGTGAATTTCATCATCAATGTATCAAAATGTGTGCTTGGAACCAAAAAAGGAGCCCTGCTAACTAGAAATGATGGGAGGTACTTTTTATTTTTGAACTCAACCAATTATTATCAGTAAGAAATGCAAACCAAGATGGGGGACTCCATTATTTGTTGGAATTGAATGAATTAATGTCATTGAAGGTCATGGGCGTTGTTTTTATATTGAATATAGTAGTTAATAAAGATACAACAGATAATTTCATAGTCATTACATGAAAAATAGTACTTTTTAAGACGAGGGGAGCATAATTAACTTGATGTGATATGAATGACATATTATTTTGGGATTAAACAACTTCACCTTAGCAAAAAATGCAAACGAAGTTGAATGACTGCTTTCGCAGATGGATGTTAGCAGATTTAGACTTTCAATGGTGATTAGATTTGCTTGATTTAATTACTATACTAGGTTGTTTTGCCACATAAGTGAATTTCATCATCAATGTATCAAAATGTTTGCTTGGAACCAAGAGTGAAGCCCTGCTAACTAGAAATTATGGGAGGTACTCTTTATTTTGGATCTCAACCAATTATTATCAATGACAAATGCAAATCAAAAGGGAGGACTACATTGTTCGTTGGAATTGAATGAATTGATGTCATTGAATGTTCGTGGACATTGTTTTTATATTGAATATAATAATTAATAAAGATACAAAAGATAATATCGTAGTCATTACATGAAAAACAGTACCTTTAAGGACGAGGGGAGCCTCATTAGCTTGAGGTGATATGAAAGTCTTATTATTGAGGGATTAAAAAAACTTCACATTAGCTAGAAATGCAAACGAAGAGGAATGACTACTTTGGCTGATGGAAGTTAGCAGATTAAGAGTTTCAATGGCGATTAGATTTGCTTGATTTAATTACTATACTAGGTTGTTTTGCCATATATGTCAATTTCATAATCAATGCATCAAAATGTGTGCTTGGAACCAAAAGAGGATCCCTGCTAACTAGAATGATGGGAGGTACTCTTTATGTTGGAACTCAACCAATTATTATCAATAAGAAATTCAAATCAGGATGGAGGACTCCATTGTTTGTTGGAATTGAATGAATTGATGTCATTGAAGGTTCATGGGCATTGTTTTTATATTGAATATCGTAGTTAATAAAGATACAAAAGATAATTTCATAGTCAATAGATGAAAAATAGTACTTTTAAATCTAAAAGGAGCCTAATTAGCTTGAGGTGATATGAAAGTCTTATTATTTAGGGAATAAAAAACTTCACCTTGGCAAGAAATGGAAACCAAGTTGAATGATTGCTTTGGCTGATGGATGTTAGCAGGTTTAGAGTTTCAATGGTCATTATAATTGCTTTATTTAGTTACTATACCAGGTTGTTTTGCCACATATGTGAATTTCATTATCAATGTATCAAAATGTGTGCTTGGAACCAAAAGAGGAGCACTGCTAACTAGAAATGATGGGAGGTAATTTTTATTTTTGAACTCAACCAATTATTATCAGTAAGAAATGCAAACCAAGATGGGGGACTACATTATTTGTTGGAATTGAATGAATTAATGTCATTGAAGGTCATGGGCGTTGTTTTTATATTGAATATAGTAGTTAATAAAGATACAACAGATAATTTCATAGTCATTACATGAAAAATAGTACTTTTTAAGACGAGGGGAGCATAATTAACTTGATGTGATATGAATGACATATTATTTTGGGATTAAACAACTTCACCTTAGCAAAAAATGCAAACGAAGTTGAATGACTGCTTTCGCAGATGGATGTTAGCAGATTTAGACTTTCAATGGTGATTAGATTTGCTTGATTTAATTACTATACTAGGTTGTTTTGCCACATAAGTGAATTTCACCATCAATGTATCAAAATGTTTGCTTGGAACCAAGAGTGGAGCCCTGCTAACTAGAAATTATGGGAGGTACTCTTTATTTTGAATCTCAACCAATTATTATCAATAACAAATGCAAATCAAAAGGGAGGACTACATTGTTCGTTGGAATTGAATGAATTGATGTCATTGAAGGTTCATGGACATTGTTTTTATATTGAATATAATAATTAATAAAGATACAAAAGATAATTTCGTAATCATTACATGAAAAATAGTACCTTTAATTACGAGGGGAGCCTCATTAGCTTGAGGTGATATGAAAGTCTTATTATTGAGGGATTAAAAAAACTTCACATTAGCTAGAAATGCAAACGAAGAGGAATGACTACTTTGGCTGATGGAAGTTAGCAGATTAAGAGTTTCAATGGTGATTAGATTTGCTTGATTTAATTACTATACTAGGTTGTTTTGCCATATATGTCAATTTCATCATCAATGCATAAAAATGTGTGCTTGGAACCGAAAGAGGATCCCTGCTAACTAGAATGATGGGAGGTACTCTTTATGTTGGAACTCAACCAATTATTATCAATAAGAAAGTCAAATCAGGATGGAGGACTCCATTGTTTGTTGGAATTGAATGAATTGATGTCATTGAAGGTTCATGGGCATTGTTTTTATATTGAATATCGTAGTTAATAAAGATACAAAAGATAATTTCATAGTCAATACATGAAAAATAGTACTTTTAAATGTAAAAGAAGCCTAATTAGCTTGAGGTGATATGAAAGTCTTATTATTTAGGGAATAAAAAACTTCACCTTGGCAAGAAATGGAAACCAAGTTGAATGATTGCTTTGGCTGATGGATGTTAGCAGGTTTAGAGTTTCAATGGTCATTATAATTGCTTTATTTAGTTACTATACCAGGTTGTTTTGCCACATATGTGAATTTCATTATCAATGTATCAAAATGTGTGCTTGGAACCAAAAGAGGAGCACTGCTAACTAGAAATGATGGGAGGTAATTTTTATTTTTGAACTCAACCAATTATTATCAGTAAGAAATGCAAACCAAGATGGGGGACTACATTATTTGTTGGAATTGAATGAATTAATGTCATTGAAGGTCATGGGCGTTGTTTTTATATTGAATATAGTAGTTAATAAAGATACAACAGATAATTTCATAGTCATTACATGAAAAATAGTACTTTTTAAGACGAGGTATTAGCTTGAGGTGATATGAATGACTTATTATTTTGGGATTAAACAACTTCATCTTAGCAAAAAATGCAAACGAAGTTGAATGACTGCTTTCGCTGATGGATGTTAGCAGATTTAGAGTTTCAATGGTGATTAGATTTGCTTGATTTAATTGCTATACTAGGTTGGTTTTGCCACATAAGTGAATTTCATCATCAATATATCAAAATGTTTGCTTGGAACCAAGAGTGGAGCCCTGCTAACTAGAAATTATGGGAGGTACTCTTTATTTTGGATCTCAACCAATTATTATCAATAACAAATGCAAATCAAAAGGGAGGACTACATTGTTGCGTTGGAATTGAATGAATTGATGTCATTGAAGGTTCATGGACATTATTTTTATGTTGAATATAATAATTAATAAAGATACAAAAGATAATTTCGTAGTCAATATATGAAAAAATAGTACTTTTAAATGTAAAAGGACGAGGGGAGCCTCATTAGCTTGAGGTGATATGAAAGTCTTATTATTACGGGATTAAAAAAACTTCACATTAGCTAGAAATGCAAACGAAGAGGAATGACTACTTTGGCTGATGGAAGTTAGCAGATTAAGAGTTTCAATGGTGATTAGATTTGCTTGATTTAATTACTATACTAGGTTGTTTTGCCATATATGTCAATTTCATCATCAATGCATCAAAATGTGTGCTTGGAACCAAAAGAGGATCCCTGCTAACTAGAATGATGGGAGGTACTCTTTATGTTGGAACTCAACCAATTATTATCAATAAGAAATTCAAATCAGGATGGAGGACTCCATTGTTTGTTGGAATTGAATGAATTGATGTCATTGAAGGTTCATGGGCATTGTTTTTATATTGAATATCGTAGTTAATAAAGATACAAAAGATAATTTCATAGTCAATACATGAAAAATAGTACTTTTAAATGTAAAAGGAGCCTAATTAGCTTGAGGTGATATGAATGTCTTATTATTTAGGGAATAAAAAACTTCACCTTGGCAAGAAATGGAAACCAAGTTGAATGACTGCTTTGGCTGATGGATGTTAGCAGATTTAGAGTTTCAATGGTCATTATAATTGCTTGATTTAGTTACTATAGCAGGTTATTTTGCCACATATGTGAATTTCATCATTAATGTATCAAAATGTGTGCTTGGAACCAAAAGAGGAGCCCTGCTAACTAGAAATGATGGGAGGTACTTTTTATTTTTGAACTCAACCAATTATTATCAGTAAGAAATGCAAACCAAGATGGGGGACTCCATTATTTGTTGGAATTGAATGAATTAATGTCATTGAAGGTCATGGGCGTTGTTTTTATATTGAATATAGTAGTTAATAAAGATACAACAGATAATTTCATAGTCATTACATGAAAAATAGTACTTTTTAAGACGAGGGGAGCGTAATTAGCTTGACGTGATATGAATGACTTATTATTTTGGGATTAAACAACTTCACCTTAGCAAAAAATGCAAACGAAGTTGAATGACTACTTTCGCTGATGGATGTTAGCAGATTTAGACTTTCAATGGTGATTAGATTTGCTTGATTTAATTACTATACTAGGTTGTTTTGCCACATAAGTGAATTTCATCATCAATGTATCAAAATGTTTGCTTGGAACCAAGAGTGAAGCCCTGCTAACTAGAAATTATGGGAGGTACTCTTTATTTTGGATCTCAACCAATTATTATCAATAACAAATGCAAATAAAAAAAGAGGACTACATTGTTCGTTGGAATTGAATGAATTGATGTCATTGAAGGTTCATGGACATTGTTTTTATATTGAATATAATAATTAATAAAGATACAAAAGATAATTTCGTAGTCATTACATGAAAAATAGTTCCTTTAAGGACGTGGGGAGCCTCATTAGCTTGAGGTGATATGAAAGTCTTATTATTGAGGGATTAAAAAAACTTCACATTAGCTAGAAATGCAAACGAAGAGGAATGACTACTTTGGCTGATGGAAGTTAGCAGATTAAGAGTTTCAATGGTGATTAGATTTGCTTGATTTAATTACTATACTAGGTTGTTTTGCCATATATGTCAATTTCATCATCAATGCATCAAAATGTGTGCTTGGAACCAAAAGAGGATCCCTGCTAACTAGAATGATGGGAGGTACTCTTTATGTTGGAACTCAACCAATTATTATCAATAAGAAATTCAAATCAGGATGGAGGACTCCATTGTTTGTTGGAATTGAATGAATTGATGTCATTGAAGGTTCATGGGCATTGTTTATATATTGAATATCGTAGTTAATAAAGATACAAAAGATAATTTCATAGTCAATAGATGAAAAATAGTACTTTTAAATGTAAAAGGAGCCTAATTAGCTTGAGGTGATATGAAAGTCTTATTATTTAGGGAATAAAAAACTTCACCTTGGCAAGAAATGGAAACCAAGTTGAATGACTGCTTTGGCTGATGGATGTTAGCAGATTTAGAGTTTCAATGGTCATTATAATTGCTTGATTTAGTTACTATAGCAGGTTATTTTGCCACATATGTGAATTTCATCATTAATGTATCAAAATGTGTGCTTGGAACCAAAAGAGGAGAGCACTGCTAACTAGAAATGATGGGAGGTACTTTTTATTTTGGAACTCAACCAATTATTATCAGTAAGAAATGCAAACCAAGATGGGGGACTCCATTATTTGTTGGAATTGAATGAATTAATGTCATTGAAGGTCATGGGCGTTGTTTTTATATTGAATATAGTAGTTAATAAATATACAACAGATAATTTCATAGTCATTACATGAAAAATAGTACTTTTTAAGACGAGGGGAGCGTAATTAGCTTGACGTGATATGAATGACTTATTATTTTGGGATTAAATAACTTCACCTTAGCAAAAAAAGCAAACGAAGTTGAATGACTACTTTCGCTGATGGATGTTAGCAGATTTAGACTTTCAATGGTGATTAGATTTGCTTGATTTAATTACTATACTAGGTTGTTTTGCCACATAAGTGAATTTCACCATCAATGTATCAAAATGTTTGCTTGGAACCAAGAGTGGAGCCCTGCTAACTAGAAATTATGGGAGGTACTCTTTATTTTGAATCTCAACCAATTATTATCAATAACAAATGCAAATCAAAAGGGAGGACTACATTGTTCGTTGGAATTGAATGAATTGATGTCATTGAAGGTTCATGGACATTGTTTTTATATTGAATATAATAATTAATAAAGATACAAAAGATAATTTCGTAATCATTAAATGAAAAATAGTACCTTTAATTACGAGGGGAGCCTCATTAGCTTGAGGTGATATGAAAGTCTTATTATTGAGGGATTAAAAAAACTTCACATTAGCTAGAAATGCAAACGAAGAGGAATGACTACTTTGGCTGATGGAAGTTAGCAGATTAAGAGTTTCAATGGTGATTAGATTTGCTTGATTTAATTACTATACTAGGTTGTTTTGCCATATATGTCAATTTCATCATCAATGCATAAAAATGTGTGCTTGGAACCGAAAGAGGATCCCTGCTAACTAGAATGATGGGAGGTACTCTTTATGTTGGAACTCAACCAATTATTATCAATAAGAAAGTCAAATCAGGATGGAGGACTCCATTGTTTGTTGGAATTGAATGAATTGATGTCATTGAAGGTTCATGGGCATTGTTTTTATATTGAATATCGTAGTTAATAAAGATACAAAAGATAATTTCATAGTCAATAGATGAAAAATAGTACTTTTAAATGTAAAAGAAGCCTAATTAGCTTGAGGTGATATGAAAGTCTTATTATTTAGGGAATAAAAAACTTCACCTTGGCAAGAAATGGAAACCAAGTTGAATGATTGCTTTGGCTGATGGATGTTAGCAGGTTTAGAGTTTCAATGGTCATTATAATTGCTTTATTTAGTTACTATACCAGGTTGTTTTGCCACATATGTGAATTTCATTATCAATGTATCAAAATGTGTGCTTGGAACCAAAAGAGGAGCACTGCTAACTAGAAATGATGGGAGGTAATTTTTATTTTTGAACTCAACCAATTATTATCAGTAAGAAATGCAAACCAAGATGGGGGACTCCATTATTTGTTGGAATTGAATGAATTAATGTCATTGAAGGTCATGGGCGTTGTTTTTATATTGAATATAGTAGTTAATAAAGATACAACAGATAATTTCATAGTCATTACATGAAAAATAGTACTTTTTAAGACGAGGTATTAGCTTGAGGTGATATGAATGACTTATTATTTTGGGATTAAACAACTTCATCTTAGCAAAAAATGCAAACGAAGTTGAATGACTGCTTTCGCTGATGGATGTTAGCAGATTTAGAGTTTCAATGGTGATTAGATTTGCTTGATTTAATTGCTATACTAGGTTGTTTTGCCACATAAGTGAATTTCATCATCAATATATCAAAATGTTTGCTTGGAACCAAGAGTGGAGCCCTGCTAACTAGAAATTATGGGAGGTACTCTTTATTTTGGATCTCAACCAATTATTATCAATAACAAATGCAAATCAAAAGGGAGGACTACATTGTTGCGTTGGAATTGAATGAATTGATGTCATTGAAGGTTCATGGACATTATTTTTATGTTGAATATAATAATTAATAAAGATACAAAAGATAATTTCGTAGTCAATATATGAAAAATAGTACTTTTAAATGTAAAAGGACGAGGGGAGCCTCATTAGCTTGAGGTGATATGAAAGTCTTATTATTACGGGATTAAAAAAACTTCACATTAGCTAGAAATGCAAACGAAGAGGAATGACTACTTTGGCTGATGGAAGTTAGCAGATTAAGAGTTTCAATGGTGATTAGATTTGCTTGATTTAATTACTATACTAGGTTGTTTTGCCATATATGTCAATTTCATCATCAATGCATCAAAATGTGTGCTTGGAACCAAAAGAGGATCCCTGCTAACTAGAATGATGGGAGGTACTCTTTATGTTGGAACTCAACCAATTATTATCAATAAGAAATTCAAATCAGGATGGAGGACTCCATTGTTTGTTGGAATTGAATGAATTGATGTCATTGAAGGTTCATGGGCATTGTTTTTATATTGAATATCGTAGTTAATAAAGATACAAAAGATAATTTCATAGTCAATACATGAAAAATAGTACTTTTAAATGTAAAAGGAGCCTAATTAGCTTGAGGTGATATGAAAGTCTTATTATTTAGGGAATAAAAAACTTCACCTTGGCAAGAAATGGAAACCAAGTTGAATGACTGCTTTGGCTGATGGATGTTAGCAGATTTAGAGTTTCAATGGTCATTATAATTGCTTGATTTAGTTACTATAGCAGGTTATTTTGCCACATATGTGAATTTCATCATTAATGTATCAAAATGTGTGCTTGGAACCAAAAGAGGAGCCCTGCTAACTAGAAATGATGGGAGGTACTTTTTATTTTTGAACTCAACCAATTATTATCAGTAAGAAATGCAAACCAAGATGGGGGACTCCATTATTTGTTGGAATTGAATGAATTAATGTCATTGAAGGTCATGGGCGTTGTTTTTATATTGAATATAGTAGTTAATAAAGATACAACAGATAATTTTATAGTCATTACATGAAAAATAGTACTTTTTAAGACGAGGGGAGCGTAATTAGCTTGAGGTGATATGAATGACTTATTATTTTGGGATTAAACAACTTCACCTTAGCAAAAAATGCAAACGAAGTTGAATGACTACTTTCGCTGATGGATGTTAGCAGATTTAGACTTTCAATGGTGATTAGATTTGCTTGATTTAATTACTATACTAGGTTGTTTTGCCACATAAGTGAATTTCATCATCAATGTATCAAAATGTTTGCTTGGAACCAAGAGTGGAGCCCTGCTAACTAGAAATTATGGGAGGTACTCTTTATTTTGAATCTCAACCAATTATTATCAATAACAAATGCAAATCAAAAGGGAGGACTACATTGTTCGTTGGAATTGAATGACTTGATGTCATTGAAGGTTCATGGACATTGTTTTTATATTGAATATAATAATTAATAAAGATACAAAAGATAATTTCGTAGTCATTACATGAAAAATAGTACCTTTAATTACGAGGGGAGCCTCATTAGCTTGAGGTGATATGAAAGTCTTATTATTGAGGGATTAAAAAAACTTCACATTAGCTAGAAATGCAAACGAAGAGGAATGACTACTTTGGCTGATGGAAGTTAGCAGATTAAGAGTTTCAATGGTGATTAGATTTGCTTGATTTAATTACTATACTAGGTTGTTTTGCCATATATGTCAATTTCATCATCAATGCATCAAAATGTGTGCTTGGAACCGAAAGAGGATCCCTGCTAAGTAGAATGATGGGAGGTACTCTTTATGTTGGAACTCAACCAATTATTATCAATAAGAAATTCAAATTAGGATGGAGGACTCCATTGTTTGTTGGAATTGAATGAATTGATGTCATTGAAGGTTCATGGGCATTGTTTTTATATTGAATATCGTAGTTAATAAAGATACAAAAGATAATTTCATAGTCAATATATGAAAAATAGTACTTTTAAATGTAAAAGGAGCCTAATTAGCTTGAGGTGATATGAAAGTCTTATTATTTAGGGAATAAAAAACTTCACCTTGGCAAGAAATGGAAACCAAGTTGAATGACTGCTTTGGCTGATGGATGTTAGCAGATTTAGAGTTTCAATGGTCATTATAATTGCTTGATTTAGTTACTATACCAGGTTATTTTGCCACATATGTGAATTTCATCATTAATGTATCAAAATGTGTGCTTGGAACCAAAAGAGGAGCACTGCTAACTAGAAATGATGGGAGGTACTTTTTATTTTTGAACTCAACCAATTATTATCAGTAAGAAATGCAAACCAAGATGGGGGACTCCATTATTTGTTGGAATTGAATGAATTAATGTCATTGAAGGTCATGGGCGTTGTTTTTATATTGAATATAGTAGTTAATAAAGATACAACAGATAATTTCATAGTCATTACATGAAAAATAGTACCTTTTAAGACGAGGTATTAGCTTGAGGTGATATGAATGACTTATTATTTTGGGATTAAACAACTTCATCTTAGCAAAAAATGCAAACAAAGTTGAATGACTGCTTTTGCTGATGGATGTTAGCAGATTTAGACTTTCAATGGTGATTAGATTTGCTTGATTTAATTGCTATACTAGGTTGTTTTGCCACATAAGTGAATTTCATCATCAATGTATCAAAATGTTTGCTTGGAACCAAGAGTGGAGCCCTGCTAACTAGAAATTATGGGAGGTACTCTTTATTTTGGATCTCAACCAATTATTATCAATAACAAATGCAAATCAAAAGGGAGGACTACATTGTTGCGTTGGAATTGAATGAATTGATGTCATTGAAGGTTCATGGACATTATTTTTATGTTGAATATAATAATTAATAAAGATACAAAAGATAATTTCGTAGTCAATATATGAAAAATAGTACTTTTAAAATGTAAAAGGACGAGGGGAGCCTCATTAGCTTGAGGTGATATGAAAGTCTTATTATTACGGGATTAAAAAAAACTTCACATTAGCTAGAAATGCAAACGAAGAGGAATGACTACTTTGGCTGATGGAAGTTAGCAGATTAAGAGTTTCAATGGTGATTAGATTTGCTTGATTTAATTACTATACTAGGTTGTTTTGCCATATATGTCAATTTCATCATCAATGCATCAAAATGTGTGCTTGGAACCAAAAGAGGATCCCTGCTAACTAGAATGATGGGAGGTACTCTTTATGTTGGATCTCAACCAATTATTATCAATAAGAAATTCAAATCAGGATGGAGGACTCCATTGTTTGTTGGAATTGAATGAATTGATGTCATTGAAGGTTCATGGGCATTGTTTTTTATATTGAATATCGTAGTTAATAAAGATACAAAAGATAATTTCATAGTCAATAGATGAAAAATAGTACTTTTAAAATGTAAAAGGAGCCTAATTAGCTTGAGGTGATATGAAAGTCTTATTATTTAGGGAATAAAAAACTTCACCTTGGCAAGAAATGGAAACCAAGTTGAATGACTGCTTTGGCTGATGGATGTTAGCAGATTTAGAGTTTCAATGGTCATTATAATTGCTTGATTTAGTTACTATAGCAGGTTATTTTGCCACATATGTGAATTTCATCATTAATGTATCAAAATGTGTGCTTGGAACCAAAAGAGGAGAGCACTGCTAACTAGAAATGATGGGAGGTACTTTTTATTTTGGAACTCAACCAATTATTATCAGTAAGAAATGCAAACCAAGATGGGGGACTCCATTATTTGTTGGAATTGAATGAATTAATGTCATTGAAGGTCATGGGCGTTGTTTTTATATTGAATATAGTAGTTAATAAAGATACAACAGATAATTTCATAGTCATTACATGAAAAATAGTACTTTTTAAGACGAGGGGAGCGTAATTAGCTTGACGTGATATGAATGACTTATTATTTTGGGATTAAACAACTTCACCTTAGCAAAAAAAGCAAACGAAGTTGAATGACTACTTTCGCTGATGGATGTTAGCAGATTTAGACTTTCAATGGTGATTAGATTTGTTTGATTTAATTACTATACTAGGTTGTTTTGCCACATAAGTGAATTTTACCATCAATGTATCAAAATGTTTGCTTGGAACCAAGAGTGGAGCCCTGCTAACTAGAAATTATGGGAGGTACTCTTTATTTTGAATCTCAACCAATTATTATCAATAACAAATGCAAATCAAAAGGGAGGACTACATTGTTCGTTGGAATTGAATGAATTGATGTCATTGAAGGTTCATGGACATTGTTTTTATATTGAATATAATAATTAATAAAGATACAAAAGATAATTTCGTAGTCATTACATGAAAAATAGTACCTTTAAGGACGAGGGGAGCCTCATTAGCTTGAGGTTATATGAAAGTCTTATTATTACGGGATTAAAAAACTTCACATTAGCTAGAAATGCAAACGAAGAGGAATGACTACTTTGGCTGATGGAAGTTAGCAGATTAAGAGTTTCAATGGTGATTAGATTTGCTTGATTTAATTACTATACTAGGTTGTTTTGCCATATATGTCAATTTCATCATCAATGCATCAAAATGTGTGCTTGGAACCAAAAGAGGATCCCTGCTAAGTAGAATGATGGGAGGTACTCTTTATGTTGGAACTCAACCAATTATTATCAATAAGAAATTCAAATCAGGATGGAGGACTCCATTGTTTATTGGAATTGAATGAATTGATGTCATTGAAGGTTCATGGGCATTGTTTTTATATTGAATATCGTAGTTAATAAAGATACAAAAGATAATTTCATAGTCAATACATGAAAAATAGTACTTTTAAATGTAAAAGGAGCCTAATTAGCTTGAGGTGATAAGAAAGTCTTATTATTTAGGGAATAAAACTTCACCTTGGCAGGAAATGGAAACCAAGTTGAATGACTGCTTTGGCTGATGGATGTTAGCAGATTTAGAGTTTCAATGGTCATTATAATTGCTTGATTTAGTTACTATATTAGGTTGTTTTGCAACATATGTGAATTTCATCATCAATGTATCAAAATGTGTGCTTAGATCCAAAAGAGAAGTACTGCTAACTAGAAATGATGGGAGGTACTCTTTATTTTAGAACTCACCCAATTATTATCAATAAGAAATGCAAATCAAAAGGGAGGACTCCATTGTTTGTTGGAATGGAATGAATTCATGTCATTGAAGGTTCATGCGCTTTGTTTTTAGAATGAATATGGTAGTTAACAAAGATACAAAAGATAATTTCATAGTCATTCCATGAAAAATAGTCCTTGTAACGATGAGATGAACCTAATTAGCTTTAGGTGACAAGAAAGACTTATTATTTAGTGTATAAACAACTTCACATTAGCAAGAACCAAGTTGAATGACTGCTTTGGCTGATGGATGTTAGCAGATTTAGAGTTTCAATGGTGTTTAGATTTGCCTGATTTTATTACTATAATAGGTTGTTTTGCCGCGTATTTGAATTTCATAATCAATGTATCAAAATGTGTGCTTGGAACCAAAGGAGGAGCACTGGTAACTAGATATGATGGGAGGTACTCATTATTTTGGAACCCAACCAATTATTATCAATAATAAATGCAAATCAAGAGGGAGGACTCCAATGTTTGTTGGAATGGAATGAATTCATGTCATTGATGGTTTTTGCGCATTGTTTTTAGAATGAATGTAGTAGTTAACAAACATACAAAAGATAATTTCATAGGTATTGCATGAAAAATTGACCTTGTAACGACGAGTTGAATCTAATTAGCTTGAGGATACAAGAAAGTCTTATTATTTAGGGATTAAACAACTTCACATAAGCAAGAAATGCAAACCAAGATGAATGACTGCTTTGCTTGATGGAAGGTAGCAGATTAAGAGTTTCAGTGGTGTTTAGATTTGTTTGATTTAATTACTATACCAGCTTGTTTTGCCAAATATGTGAATTTCATAATCAATGTATCAAAATGTGTGCTTTCAACCAAAATGGGAGCACTGCTAACTATAAATAATGGGAGGTACTATTTATTTTGGAACTTAACAATTATAATCAATAAGAAATGCAAATCATGAGGGAGGACTCCATTGTTTGTTGGCATGGAATGAATTCATGTCATTGAAGGTTCATGCGCATTGTTTTTAGAATGAATATAGTAGTTAACAAAGATACAAAAGATAATTTCATAGTCATTGCATGAAAAATAGTCCTTGTAACGACGAGTTGAACCTAATTAGCTTGTGGTGACAAGAAAGTCTTATTATTTAGGGATTAAACAACTTCACATTAGCAAGAAATGCAAACCAAGATGAATGATTGCTTTGGTTGATGAAAAGTAGCAGATTAAGAGTTTCAATGGTGTTTAGATTTGCTTTATTTAATTACTATACTAGCTTGTTTTGCCATATATGTCAATTTCATCATCAATGTATCGAAATTTATGCTTGGAACCAAAAGAGGAGCACTGCTAACTAGAAATGATTGGAGGTACTCTTTGTTTCGGAACTCAACCAATTATAATTAATAAGATATGCAAATCAAGAGGAAGGACTCCATTGTTTGTTGGAATGGAATGAATTCATGTCATTGAAGGTTCATGCGCATTGTTTTTTAAATGAATATACACAAAGATGCAAAAGATAATTTTATAGTCATTGCATGAAAAATAGTCCTTGGAAAGACGAGTTGAATCTAATTAGCTTGAGGTGACAAGAAAGTCTTATCATTTAAGGATTAAACAACTTCACATTAGCAAGAAATGCAAACCAAGAGGAATGACTGCTTTGGTTGATGGAAGGTGGCAGATTAAGAGTTTCAATGGTGTTTAGATTTGCTTGATTTAATTACTATACTAACTTGTTTTGCCACATATGTCAATTTCATCATCAATGTATCGAAATTTGTGCTTGGAACCAAAAGAGGAGCCTTGCAAACTACAAATGATGGGAGGTACTCCTTATTTTGGAACTCAACCAATTATTATCAATAAGAAATGCAAATCAAGAGGGAGGACTCCATTGTTTGTTGGAATTAAGTGAATTCATGTCATAGAAAGTTCATGGGCATTGTTTTTAGAATGAATATAGTAGTTAATAGAGATACAAAAGATAATTTCATAGTCATTGCATGAAAAATAGTCCTTGTAATGACGAGTTGAACCAAATTAGCTTTTGGTGAGAAGAAAGTCTTATTATTTAGGGATTAAACAACTTCACCTTAGCAAGAAATGCAAACCAAGTTGAATGACTGGTTTGGCTGATGGATGTTAGCAGATTTAGAGTTTCAATGGTGATTAGATTTGCTTGATTTAATTACTATACTAGGTTGTTTTGCCACATATGTGAATTTTATCGTCAATGCATCAAATTGTGTGCTTGGAACCAAGAGTGGAGTCCTGCTAATTAGAAATGATGGGAGGTACTCTTTATTTTGGAACTCAACTAATTATTATCAATAAGAAATGCAAATCAAGATGGAGGAAACCATTATTCATTAGAATTGAATGAATTGATGTCATTGAATGTTCATGGGCATTGTTTTTATATTGAATATAGTAGTTAATAAAGATACAAAAAATAATTTCATAGTCATTACATGAAAAATAGTACTTTTAAATATAAGGGGAGCCTAATTAGCTTAAGGTGAAATGAAAGTCTTATTATTTAGGGATTAAACAACTTCACCATAGCAAGAAATGGAAACCAAGTTGAATGACTGCTTTGGCTGATGGATGTTACCAGATTTAGAGTTTCAATGGTGTTTATAATTGCTTGATTTAATTACTATACTAGATTATTTTGCCACAAATGTGAATTTCATCATCAATGTATCAAAATATGTGCTTGGAACCAAAAGAGGAGCCTTGCTAACTAGAAATGATGGAAGGTACTTTTTATTTTAGAACTCAACCAATTATTATCAGTAAGTAATGCAAATCAAGATGGAGGACTCCATTCTTTGATGGAATTGAATCAATTAATGTCGTTGAAGGTTGATGGGCATTGTTTTTATGTTGAATATAATAGTTAATAAAGATACAAAAGATAATTTCATAGTCATTACATGAAAAATAGTACTTTTAATGATGAGGGGAGCCTAATTAGATTGAGCTGATATGAATGTCTTATTATTTAGGGATTCAACAACTTCACCTAAGCAAGAAATGCATACCAAGTTGAATGACTGCTTTGGTTGATGGATGTTAGCAGATTTAGAGTTTCAATGGTGATTCGATTTGCTTGATTTAATTACTATACTAGGTTGTTTTGCCACATAAGTGAATTTCATCATCAATGTATCAAAATGTGTGCTTTGAACCAAGAGTGCAGTCCTGCTAACTAGAAACGATGGGAGGTACTCTTTATTTTGGATCTCAACTAATTATTATCAATAACAAATGCAAATCAAGACGAAGGAAACCATTGTTCGTTGGAATTGAATGAATTGATGTCATTGAAGGTTCATGGGCATTTTTTTTATATTGAATATAGTAGTTAATAAAGATAGAACAGATAAGTTCTTAGTTATTACATGAAAAATAGTACTTTTTAAGACGAGGGGAGCCTAATTAGCTTGAGGTGATATGAATGACTTATTATTTAGGGATTAAACAACTTCACCTTAGCAAAAAATGCGAACCAAGTGGAATGACTGCTTTGGCTGATGGATGTTAGCAGATTTAAAGTTTCAATGGTGATCAGATTTTCTTGAATTAATTACTATACTAGGTTGTTTTTCCACATAAGTGAATTTCATCATCAATATATCAAAATGTGTGCTTGAAACCAAGAGTAGAGCACTGCTAAGTAGAAATGATGGGAGGTACTCTTTATTTTGGATCTCAACCAATTAATATCAATAACAAATGCAAATCAAAAGGGAGGACTCCATTGTTCGTTGGAATTGAATGAATTGATGTCATTGAAGGTTCATGGACATTGTTTTTATATTGAAAATACAAGTTAATAAAGATACAATAGATAATTTCATAGTCATTACATGAAAAATAGTACTTTTAAATATAAGGGGAGCCAAATTAGCTAGAGGTGATATGAAAGTCTTATTATTTAACGATTAAACAACTTCACCTTAGCAAGCAATGGAAGCCAAGTTGAATGACTGCTTTGGTTGATGGATGTTAGCAAATTTAGAGTTTAAATGGTGTTTATAATTGCTTGATTTAATTACTATACTAGGTTGTTTTGTCACATATGTGAATTTCATCATCAATGTATCAAAATGTGTGCTTGGAACCAAAAGAGGAGCCCTGCTAACTAGAAATGATGGGAGGTACTTTTTATTTTACAACTCAACCAATTATTATCAGTAGTAAATGCAAATCAAGATGGGGGACTCCATTGTTTTTTGGAATTTCATGAATTAATGTCATTGAAGCTTCATGGGCATTGTTTTTATATTGAATATAGTAGTTAATAAAGATACAAAAGATAATTTCATAGTCATTACATAAAAAATAGTACTTTTAATGATGAGGGGAGCCTAATTAGCTTGGGGTGATATGCATGTCTTATTATTTAGGGATTAAACAACTTCACCTTAGCAAGAAATGCCAACCAAGTTGAATGACTACTTTGACTGATGGATGTTAGCAGATTTAGAGTTTCAATGGTGTTTAGATTTGCTTGATTTAATTACTATCCTAGGTTGTTTTGCCACATAAGTGAATTTTATCATCAATGTATCAAAATGTGTGCTCGGAACCAAGAGTAGAGCCCTGCTAACTATAAATGATGGGAGGTACTCTTTATTTTGGAACTCAACTAATTATTATCAATAAGAATTGCAAATCAAGACGGAGGAAACCATAGTTCGTTGGAATTGAATGAATTGATGGCATTGAAGGTTCATGGGCATTGTTTTTATATTGAATATAGTAGTTAATAAAGGTACAAAAGATAATTTCATAGTCATTACATGAAAAATAGAACTTTTAAATATAAGGGGAGCCTAATTAGCTTGAGGTGATATGAAAGTCTTATTATTTAGGAATGAAACAACTTCACCATAGCAAGAAATGGAAACCAAGTTGAATGACTGCTTTGGCTGATGGATGTTACCAGATTTAGAGTTTCAATGGTGTTTATAATTGCTTGATTTAATTACTATACTAGGTTCTTTTGCCACATATGTGAATTTCATCATCAATGTATCAAAATGTGTGCTTGGAACCAAAAGAGGAGCTCTGCTAGCTAGAAATGATGGGAGGTACTTTTTATTTTAGAACTCAACCAATTATTATCAGTAAGAAATGCAAATCAAGATGGAGGACTCCATTGTTTGTTGGAATTGAATCAATTAATGTCATTGAAGGTTGATGGGCATTGTTTTGATATTGAATATAGTTAATAAAGATACAAAAGATCATTTCATAGTCATTACATGAAAAATAGTACTTTTAATGATGAGGGGAGCCTAATTAGATTGAGCTGATATGAATGTCATATTATTTAGGGATTCAACAACTTCACCTAAGCAAGAAATGAAAACCAAGTTGAATGACTGCTTTGGCTTATCGATATTAGCAGATTTAGAGTTTCAATGGTGATTAGATTTGCTTGATTTAATTACTCTACTGGGTTGTTTTGCAACATAAGTGAATTTCATCATCAACGTATAAAAATGTGTGCTTGAAACCAAGAGTTGAGCCATGCTAACTAGAAATGATGGGAGGTACTCTTTATTTTGGATCTCAACTAATTATTATCAATAACAAATCCAAATCAAAAGGGAGGACTCCATTGTTCGTTGGAATGGAATGAATTGATGTCATTGAAGGTTCATGGACATTGTTTTTAGATTGAATATAATAGTTAATAAAGATACAAAAGATATATTCGTAGTCATTACATGAAAAATAGTACCTTTCAAGACGAGGGGAGCCTCATTAGCTTGAGGTGATACGAAAGTCATATTATTTAGGGATTAAACAACTTCACCAAAGCAAGAAATGGAAACCAAGTTGAATGACTGCTTTGGATGATGGATGTTACCAGATTTAGTGTTTTAATGGTGTTTATAATTGCTTGATTTAATTACTATACTAGGTTGTTTTGCCACATATGTGAATTTCTTCATCAATGTATCAAAATGTGTGCTTGGAACCAAAAGAGGAGCCCTGCTAACTAGAAATGATGGGAGGTACTTTTTATTTTACAACTCAACCAATTATCATCACTAGGAAATGCAAATCAAGATGGGGGACTCCATTGTTTTTTGGAATTGAATGAATTAATGTCATTCGAGCTTCATGGGCATTGTTTTTATATTGAATATAGTAGTTAATAAAGATACAAAAGATAATTTCATAGTCATTACATGAAAAAGAGTACTTTTTACGACCAGGGGAGCCTAATTAGCTTGAGCTGATATGAATGTCTTAGTATTTAGGGATTAAACAACTTCACCTTAGCAAGAAATGCATACCAAGTTGAATGACTGCTTTGGCTGATGGATGTTAGTGGATTTAGAGTTTCAATGGTGATTAGATTTGCTTGATTTAATTACTATACTAGGTTGTTTTGCCACATAAGTGAATTTCATCATCAATGTATCAAAATGTGTGCTCGAAACCAAGAGTGGAGCCTTGCTCACTAGAAATGATGGGAGGTACTCTTTATTTTCGAACTCAACGAATTATTATCAATAAGAAATGCAAATCAAGACAGAGGACACCATTGTTCCTTGGAATTGAATGAATATATGTCGCTGAAGGTTCATGGGCACTGTTTTTATATTGAATATAATAGTTAATAAAGATACAACAGATAATTTCATAGTCATTACATGAAAAATAGTACTTTTAAAGCCAAGGGGAGCCTAATTAGTTTGAGTTGATATGAAAGTCTTATTATTTAGGGATTAAAAAAAATTCACATTAGCAAGAAATGCAAGCCAAGTGGAATGACTGCTTTGGCTGATGGAAGTTAGTAGATTAAGAGTTTCAATGCTGATTAGATTTGCTTGATTGAATTACTATGCTAGGTTGTCTTGCTGTGTATGTCAATTTCCTTATCAATGCATAAAAATGTGTGCTTGGAAACAAAAGTGGAGCCCTGCTAACTAGAATGATGTGAACTACACTTTATTTTGGAACTCAACAAATTATTATCAATAAGAAATGCAAATCAAGTGGACTCCATTGTTTGTTGGAATTGAATGAATTAATGCCATTGAAGGTTCATGGGCATTGCTTTTATATTGAATATAATAGTTAATAAAGATACAAATGATAATTTCATAGTCATTACATGAAAAATAGTACTTTTTAAGATGAGGGGAGCTTAATTAGCTTGAGGTGATATGAATGACTTATTATTTAGGGACTAAACAACTTCACCTTAGCAAGAAATGCAAACCAAATTGAATGACTGCTTTGGCTAATGGATGTTAGCAAATTTAGAGTTTCAATGGTGATTAGATTTGCTTGATTTAATAACTATACTAGGTTGTTTTGCCACATAAGTGAATTCATCATCAATGTATCAAAATGTGTGCTTCGAAACAAGAGTGGAGTCCTGCTAACTAGAAATGATGGGAGGTACTCTTTATTTTGGAACTCAACTAATTGTTATCAATAATAAATGCAAATCAAGACGGAGGAAACAATTGTTCGTCGAAATTGAATGAATTGGTGTCATTGAAGGTTCATGGGCATTGTTTTTATATTGAATATAATAGTTAATAAAGATACAAATGATAATTTCATAGTCCTTACATGAAAAATAGTACTTTTAAATATAAGGGGAGCCTAATTAGGGATTAAACAACTTCACTATAGCAAGAAATGGAAACCAAGTTGAATGACTGCTTTGGCTGATGGATGTCACCAGATTTAGAGTTTCAATGGTGTTTATAAATGCTTGATTTAATTACTATACTAGGCTGTTTTGCCACATATGTGAATTTTATCATCAATGTATCAAAATGTGTGCCTGGAACCAAAAGAGGAGCCCTGCTAACTAGAAATGAAGGGGGGTACTTTTTATTTTAGAACTCAACCAATTATTATCAGTAAGAAATGCAAATCAAGATGGAGGACTCCACTGTTTGTTTGAATTGAATCAATTAATGTCATTGAAGGTTGACGGGCATTGTTTTTGTATTGAATATAATAGTTAATAAAGATACAAAAGATAATTTCATAGTCATTACATAAAAAATAGTACTTTTAATGATGGGGGGAGCCTAATTAGCTTGGGGTGATATGCATGTCTTATTATTTAGGGATTAAACAACTTCACCTAAGCAAGAAATGCAAACCAAGTCGAATGACTGCTTTGGCTTATCGATGTTAGCAGATTTAGAGTTTCAATGGTGATTAGATTTGCTTGATTTAATTACTCTACTAGGTTGTTTTGCCACATAAGTGAATTTCATCATCAATATATGAAAATGTGTGCTTGAAACCAAGAGTAGAGCCCTGCTAAGTAGAAATGATGGGAGGTACTCTTTATTTTGGATCTCAACCAATTAATATCAATAACAAATGCAAATCAAAAGGGAGGACTCCATTGTTCGTTGGAATTGAATGAATTGATGTCATTGAAGGTTCATGGACATTGTTTTTATATTGAAAATACAAGTTAATAAAGATACAATAGATAATTTCGTAGTCATTACATGAAAAATAGTACTTTTAAATATAAGGGGAGCCAAATTAGCTAGAGGTGATATGAAAGTCTTATTATTTAACGATTAAACAACTTCACCTTAGCAAGCAATGGAAGCCAAGTTGAATGACTGCTTTGGTTGATGGATGTTAGCAAATTTAGAGTTTAAATGGTGTTTATAATTGCTTGATTTAATTACTATACTTGGTTGTTTTGTCACATATGTGAATTTCATCATCAATGTATCAAAATGTGTGCTTGGAACCAAAAGAGGAGCCCTGCTAACTAGAAATGATGGGAGGTACTTTTTATTTTACAACTCAACCAATTATTATCAGTAGTAAATGCAAATCAAGATGGGGGACTCCATTGTTTTTCGGAATTGAATGAATTAATGTCATTCAAGCTTCATGGCCATTGTTTTTATATTGAATATAGTAGTTAATAAAGATACAAAAGATAATTTCATAGTCATTACATGAAAAAGAGTAATTTTTACGACCAGGGGAGCCTAATTAGCTTGAGGTGATATGAATGTCTTAGTATTTAGGGATTAAACAACTTCACCTTAGCAAGAAATGCAAACCAAGTTGAATGACTGCTTTGGTTGATGGATGTTAGCAGATTTAGAGTTTCAATGGTGGTTAGATTTGCTTGATTTAATTACTATACTAGGTTGTTTTGCCACATAAATGAATTTCATCATCAATGTATCAAAATGTGTGCTCGGAACCAAGAGTAGAGCCCTACTAACTATAAATGATGGGAGGTACTCTTTATTTTGGAACTCATCTAATTATTATCAATAAGAATTGAAGATCAAGATGGAGGAAACCATTGTTCGTTGGAATTGAATGAATTGATGTCATTGAAGGTTCATGGGCATTGTTTTTATATTGAATATAGTAGTTAATAAAGGTACAAAAGATAATTTCAAAGTCATTACATGAAAAATAGAACTTTTAAATATAAGGGGAGCCTAATTAGCTTGAGGTGATATGAAAGTCTTATTATTTAGTGACTAAACAACTTCACCATAGCAAGAAATGGAAACCAAGTTGAATGACTGCTTTGGCTGATGTTACCACATTTAGAGTTTCAATGGTGTTTATAATTGCTTGATTTAATTACTATACTAGGTTCTTTTGCCACATATGTGAATTTCATCATCAATGTATCAAAATGTGTGCCTGGAACAAAAAGAGGAGCCCTGCTAGCTAGAAATGATGGGTGGTACTTTTTATTTTAGAACTCAACCAATTATTATCAGTAAGAAATGCAAATCAAGATGGAGGACTCCATTGTTTGTTGGAATTGAATCAATTAATGTGATTGAAGGTTGATGGGCATTGTTTTTATATTGAATATAATAGTTAATAAAGATACAAAAGATCATTTCATAGTCATTACATGAAAAATAGTACTTTTAATGACAAGGGGAGCCTAATTAGATTGAGCGGATATGAATGTCTTATTATTTAGGGATTCAACAACTTCACCTAAGCAAGAAATGCAAACCAAGTTGAATGACTGGTTAGCAGATTTAGAGTTTCAATGGTGATTAGATTTGCTTGATTTAATTACTCTACTTGGTTGTTTTGCCACATAAGTGAATTTCATCATCAACATATAAAAATGTGTGCTTGAAACCAAGAGTTGAGCCCTGCTAACTAGAAATGATGGGAGGTACTCTTTATTTTGGATCTCAACTAATTATTATCAATAAGAAATGCAAATCAAAAGGGAGGACTCCATTGTTCGTTGGAATTTAATTAATTGATGTCATTGAAGGTTCATGGACATTGTTTTTAGATTGAATATAATAGTTAATAAAGATACAAAAGATATATTCGTAGTCATTACATGAAAAATAGTACCTTTCAAGACGAGGGGAGCCTCATTAGCTTGAGGTGATACGAAAGTCATATTATTTAGGGATTAAACAACTTCACCAAAGCAAGAAATGGAAACCAAGTTGAATGACTGCTTTGGATGATGGATGTTACCAGATTTAGTGTTTTCATGGTGTTTATAATTGCTTGATTTAATTACTATACTAGGTTGTTTTGCCACATATGTGAATTTCTTCATCAATGTATCAAAATGTGTGCTTGGAACCAAAAGAGGAGCCCTGCTAACTAGAAATGATGGTAGGTACTTTTTATTTTACAACTCAACCAATTATTATCAGTAGGAAATGCAAATCAAGATGGGGGACTCCATTGTTTTTTGGAATTGAATGAATTAATGTCATTCAAGCTTCATGGGCATTGTTTTTATATTGAATATAGTAGTTAATAAAGATACAAAAGATAATTTCATAGTCATTACATGAAAAAGAGTAATTTTTACGACCAGGGGAGCCTAATTAGCTTGAGGTGATATGAATGTCTTAGTATTTAGGGATTAAACAACTTCACCTTAGCAAGAAATGCAAACCAAGTTGAATGACTGCTTTGGTTGATGGATGTTAGCAGATTTAGAGTTTCAATGGTGGTTAGATTTGCTTGATTTAATTACTATACTAGGTTGTTTTGCCACATAAATGAATTTCATCATCAATGTATCAAAATGTGTGCTCGGAACCAAGAGTAGAGCCCTACTAACTATAAATGATGGGAGGTACTCTTTATTTTGGAACTCATCTAATTATTATCAATAAGAATTGAAGATCAAGATGGAGGAAACCATTGTTCGTTGGAATTGAATGAATTGATGTCATTGAAGGTTCATGGGCATTGTTTTTATATTGAATATAGTAGTTAATAAAGGTACAAAAGATAATTTCAAAGTCATTACATGAAAAATAGAACTTTTAAATATAAGGGGAGCCTAATTAGCTTGAGGTGATATGAAAGTCTTATTATTTAGTGACTAAACAACTTCACCATAGCAAGAAATGGAAACCAAGTTGAATGACTGCTTTGGCTGATGTTACCACATTTAGAGTTTCAATGGTGTTTATAATTGCTTGATTTAATTACTATACTAGGTTCTTTTGCCACATATGTGAATTTCATCATCAATGTATCAAAATGTGTGCCTGGAACAAAAAGAGGAGCCCTGCTAGCTAGAAATGATGGGTGGTACTTTTTATTTTAGAACTCAACCAATTATTATCAGTAAGAAATGCAAATCAAGATGGAGGACTCCATTGTTTGTTGGAATTGAATCAATTAATGTGATTGAAGGTTGATGGGCATTGTTTTTATATTGAATATAATAGTTAATAAAGATACAAAAGATCATTTCATAGTCATTACATGAAAAATAGTACTTTTAATGACAAGGGGAGCCTAATTAGATTGAGCGGATATGAATGTCTTATTATTTAGGGATTCAACAACTTCACCTAAGCAAGAAATGCAAACCAAGTTGAATGACTGGTTAGCAGATTTAGAGTTTCAATGGTGATTAGATTTGCTTGATTTAATTACTCTACTTGGTTGTTTTGCCACATAAGTGAATTTCATCATCACATATAAAAATGTGTGCTTGAAACCAAGAGTTGAGCCCTGCTAACTAGAAATGATGGGAGGTACTCTTTATTTTGGATCTCAACTAATTATTATCAATAAGAAATGCAAATCAAAAGGGAGGACTCCATTGTTCGTTGGAATTTAATTAATTGATGTCATTGAAGGTTCATGGACATTGTTTTTAGATTGAATATAATAGTTAATAAAGATACAAAAGATATATTCGTAGTCATTACATGAAAAATAGTACCTTTCAAGACGAGGGGAGCCTCATTAGCTTGAGGTGATACGAAAGTCATATTATTTAGGGATTAAACAACTTCACCAAAGCAAGAAATGGAAACCAAGTTGAATGACTGCTTTGGATGATGGATGTTACCAGATTTAGTGTTTTCATGGTGTTTATAATTGCTTGATTTAATTACTATACTAGGTTGTTTTGCCACATATGTGAATTTCTTCATCAATGTATCAAAATGTGTGCTTGGAACCAAAAGAGGAGCCCTGCTAACTAGAAATGATGGTAGGTACTTTTTATTTTACAACTCAACCAATTATTATCAGTAGGAAATGCAAATCAAGATGGGGGACTCCATTGTTTTTTGGAATTGAATGAATTAATGTCATTCAAGCTTCATGGGCATTGTTTTTATATTGAATATAGTAGTTAATAAAGATACAAAAGATAATTTCATAGTCATTACATGAAAAAGAGTACTTTTTACGACCAGGGGAGCCGAATTAGCTTGAGCTGATATGAATGTCTTAGTATTTAGGGATTAAACAACTTCACCTTAGCAAGAAATGCAAACCAAGTTGAATGACTGCTTTGGTTGATGGATGTTAGCAGATTTAGAGTTTCAATGGTGTTTAGATTTGCTTGATTTAATTACTATACTAGGTTGTTTTGCCACATAAGTGAATTTCATCATCAATGTATCAAAATGTGTGCATGGAACCAAGAGTAGAGCCCTGCTAACTATAAATGATGGGAGGTACTCTTTATTTTGGAACTCATCTAATTATTATCAATAAGAATTGCAAATCAAGACGGAGGAAACCATTGTTCGTTGGAATTGAATGAATTGATGTCATTGAAGGTTCATGGGCATTGTTTTTATATTGAATATAGTAGTTAATAAAGGTACAAAAGATAATTTCATAGTCATTACATGAAAAATAGAACTTTTAAATATAAGGGGAGCCTAATTAGCTTGAGGTGATATGAAAGTCTTATTATTTAGGGATTAAACAACTTCACCATAGCAAGAACTGGAAACCAAGTTGAATGACTGCTTTGGATGATGGATATTACCTGATTTAGTGTTTTAATGGTGTTTATAATTGCTTGATTTAATTACTATACTAGGTTGTTTTGCCACATATGTGAATTTCTTCATCAATGTATCAAAATGTGTGCTTGGAACCAAAAGAGGAGCCCTGCTAACTAGAAATGATGGGAGGTACTTTTTATTTTACAACTCAACAAATTATTATTAGTAAGAAATGCAAATCAATATGGAGGACTCCATTGTTTGTTGGAATTGAATCAATTAATGTCGTTGAAGGTTGATGGGCATTGTTTTTATATTGAATATAATAGTTAATAAAGATACAAAGGATAATTTCATAGTCATTACATGAAAAATAGTACTTTTATAGATGAGGGGAGCCTAATTAGCTTGGGGTGATATGCATGTCTTATTATTTAGGGATTAAACAACTTCACCTTAGCAAGAAATGCAAACCATGTTGAATGACTACTTTCACTGATGGATGTTAGCAGATTTAGAGTTTCAATGGTGTTTAGATTTGCTTGATTTAATTACTATCTAGGTTATTTTGCCACATAAGTGAATTTCATCATCAATGTATCAAAATGTGTGCTCGGAACCAAGGGTAGAGCCCTGCTAACTATAAATGATGGGAGGTACTCTTTATTTTGGAACTCAACTAATTATTATCAATAAGAATTGCAAATCAAGGCGGAGGAAACCATTGTTCGTTGGAATTGAATGAATTGATGTCATTGAAGGTTCATGGGCATTGTTTTTATATTGAATATAGTTGTTAAAAAAGGTACAAAAGATAATTTCATAGTCATTACATGAAAAATAGAACTTTTAAATATAAGGGGACCCTAATTAGCTTGAGGTGATACGAAAGTCATATTATTTAGGGATTAAACAACTTCACATTAGCAAGAAATGCAAACCAAGAGGAATGACTGCTTTGGCTGATGGAAGCTAGTAGATTAAGAGTTTCAATGGTGATTAGATTTGCATGATTGAATTACTATACTAGGTTGTTTTTCCATATATGTCAATTTCATTATCAATGCATCAAAATGTGTGCTTGGAACCAAAAGTGGATCCCTGCTAACTAGAATGATGGGAGGTAGTCTTTATTTTGGGGCTCAACCAATTATTATCAATAAGAAATGCAAATCAAGATGGTGGACTCCACTGTTTGTTGGAATGGAATGAATTAATGTCATTGAAGGTTCGTGGGCATTTTTTTTTATATTGGATATAATAGTTAATAAAGATACAAAAGATAATTTCATAGTTCTTACATAAAAAATAGTACTTTTTAAGATTAGGGGAGCGTAATTAGCTTGAGGTGATATGAATGACATATTATTTAGGGATTAAACAACTTCACCTTAGCAAGAAATGCAAACCAAGTTGAATGACTGCTTTGGCTTATCGATGTTAGCAGATTTAGAGTTTCAATGGTGATTAAATTTGCTTGATTTAATTACTATACTAGGTTGTTTTGCCACATAACTGAATTTCATCATCAACGTATAAAAATGTGTGCTTGAAACCAAGAGTTGAGCCCTGCTAAGTAGAAATGATGGGAGGTAGTCTTTATTTTGGATCTCAGCCAATTATTATCAATAACAAATGCAAATCAAAAGGGAGGACTCTATTGTACGTTGGAATGGAATGAATTGATGTCATTGAAGGTTCATAGACATTGTTTTTAGATTGAATATAATAGTTAATAAAGATACAAAAGATAATTTTGTAGTCATTACATGAAAAATAGTACCTTTCAAGATGAGGGGAGCCTCATTAGCTTGAGGTGATACGAAAGTCATATTATTGAAGGTTGATGGGCGTTGTTTTTATATTGAATATAATAGTTAATAAAGATACAAAAGACAATTTCATAGTCATTACATAAAAAATAGTACTTTTAATGATGAGGGGAGCCTAATTAGCTTGAGGTGATATGAATGTCTTATTGTTTAGGGATTAAACAACTTCACCTTAGCAAGAAATGCAAACCAAGTTGAATGACTGCTTTGGCTTATCAATGTTAGCAGATTTAGAGTTTCAATGGTGTTTTGATTTGCTTGAGTTAATTACTATACTAGGTTGTTTTGCCACATAAGTGAATTTCATCATCAATGTATCAAAATGTGTGCATGGAACCGAGTGTGGAGCCCTGTTAACCAGAAATGATGGGAGGTACTCTTTATTTTGGAACTCAACCAATTATTATAAATAAGAAATGCAAATCAAGAAGGAGGACACCATTGTTCATTAGAATTGAATGAATTGATGTCATAGAAGGTTCATGGGCATTGTTTTTATTTTGAATATAATATTTAATAAAGATACAAAAGATAAGTTCATAGTTATTACATCACAAGATTACCTTTAACAACGAAGGGAGCGTAATTAGTTTCAGGTCATATGAAAATCTTATTATTTTGGGATTAAAAAATCTTCACATTAGCAAGAAATGCAAACGAAGAGGAATGACTGCTTTGGCTGATGGAAGTTAGCAGATTAAGAGTGTTAATGGTGATCAGATTTGCTTGATTGAATTACTATACTAGGTTGTTTTGCCATATATGTCAACTTCATTATCAATGCATCAAAATGTGTGCTTGAAACCAAAAGTGGAGCCCTGCTAACTAGAAATGATGGGAGGTACTTTTTATTTTAGAACTCAACCAATTATTATCAGTAAGAAATGCAAATCAAGATGGAGGACTCCATTGTTTGTTGGAATTGAAACAATTAATGTCATTGAAGGTTGATGGGCATTGTTTTTCTATTGGATATAATAGTTAATAAAGATACAAAAGATAATTTCATAGTCATTACATAAAAAATAGTACTTTTTAAGACGAGGGGAGGTTAATTAGCTTGAGGTGATATGAATGACTTATTATTTAGGGATTAAACAACTACACCTTAGCAAGAAATGCAAATCAAGTTGAATGACTACTTTGGCTGATGGATGTTAGCAGATTTAGAGTTTCAATGGTGATTAGATTTGCTTGATTTAATTACTCTACTAGGTTGTTTTGCCACATAAGTGAATTTCATCATCAACGTATAAAAATGTGTGCTTGAAACCAAGAGTTGAGCCCTGCTATGTAGAAATGATTGGAGGTAGTCTTTATTTTGGATCTCAACGAATTATTATCAATAACAAATGCAAATCAAAAGGGAGGACTCCATTGTACGTTGGAATGGAATGAATTGATGTCATTAAAGGTTCATGGACATTGTTTTTAGATTGAATATAATAGTTAATAAAGATACGAAAGATAATTTCGTAGTCATTACATGAAAAATAGTACTTTTAATGATGAGGGGAGCCTAATTAGATTGAGCTGATATGAATGTCTTATTATTTAGGGATTCAACAACTTCACCGAAGCAAGAAATGCATACCAAGTTGAATGACTGCTTTGCCTTATCGATGTTAGTAGATTTAGAGTTTCAATGGTGATTAAATTTGCTTGATTTAATTACTATACTAGGTTGTTTTGCCACATAACTGAATTTCATCAACAATTTATCAAAATGTGTGCATGGAACCAAGAGTGGACCCCTGTTAACTAGAAATGATGGGAGGTACTCTTTATTTTGGAACTCAACCAATTATTATCAATAAGAAATGCAAATCAAGAGGGAGGACACCATTGTTCCTTGGAATTGAATGAATTGATGTCATTGAAGGTTCATGGGCATTGTTTTCATAATGAATATAATATTTAATAAAGATACAAAAGATAATTTCATAGTCATTACAAGAAAAATATTACCTTTAAAGACGTGGGGAGCCTAATTAGTTTGAGGTGATATGAAAATCTTATTATTTCGGGATTAAAAAAACTTCACATTAGCAGGAAATGCAAACCAAGAGGAATGACTGCTTTGGCTGATGGAAGCTAGCAGATTAAGAGTTTCAATGGTTAGATTTGCATGATTGAATTACTATACTATGTTGTTTTGCCATATATGTCAATTTCATTATCAATGCATCAAAATGTGTGCTTGCAACCAAAAGTGGATCCCTGGTAACTAGAATGATGGTGCTCAACCAATTATTATCGATAAGAAATGCAAATCAAGATGGTGGACTCCATTTTATGTTGGAATTGAATGAATTAATGTCATTGAAGGTTCATGGGCATTGTTTTTATATTGGATATAATAGTTAATAAAGATACAAAAGATAATTTCATAGTCATTACATAAAAAATAGTACTTTTTAAGATGAGGGGAGCGTAATTAGCTTGAGGTGATATGAATGACTTATTATTTAGGGATTAAACAACTTCACCATAGCAAGAAATGGAAACCAAGTTGCATGACTGCTTTGGCTGATGGATGTTACCAGATTTAGAGTTTCAATGGTGTTTATAATTGCTTGATTTAATTACTATACAAGGTTTTTTTTGCCACAAATGTGAATTTCATCACCAATGTATCAAAATGTGTGCTTGGAACCAAAAGAGGAGCCCTGCTAACTAGAAATGATGGGAGGTTCATTTTATTTTAGAACTCAACCAATTATTATCAGTAAGTAATGCAAATCAAGATGGAGGACTCCATTGTTTGTTGGAATTGAATCAATTAATGTCATTGAAGGTTGATGGGCATTGTTTTTATATAGAATATAATAGTTAATAAAGATGCAAAAGATAATTTCATAGTCATTACAAAAAAAAATAGTACATTTAAGGATGAGGGGAGCCTAATTAGCTTGAGGTGATATGAATGACTTATTATTTAGGGATTAAACAACTTCACCTTACCAAGTTGAATGACTGCTTTGGCTGATGGATGTTAGCAGATTTAGAGTTTCAACGGTGTTTACATTTGCTTGATTTAATTACAATACTAGGTTGTGTTGCCACAGAAGTGAATTTCATCATCGTATCAAAATGTGTGCTCGGAACAAAGAGTAGAGCCCTGCTAACTATAAATGATGGGAGGTACTCTTTATTTTGGAACTCAACTAATTATTATCAATAAGAATTGCAAATCAAGACGGAGGAAACCATTGTTCGTTGGAATTGAATGAATTGATGTCATTGAAGGTTCATGGGCATTGTTTTTATATTGAATATAGTAGTTAATAAAGGTACAAAAGATAATTTCATAGTCATTACATGAAAAATAGAACTTTTAAATATAAGGGGAGCCTAATTAGCTTGAGGTGATATGAAAGTCTTATTATTTAGGGATTAAACAACTTCACCATAGCAAGAAATGGAAACCAAGTTGAATGACTGCTTTGGCTGATGGATGATACCAGATTTAGAGTTTCAATGTTGTTTAGATTTCCTTGATTTAATTACTCTACTAAGTTGTTTTGCCACATAAGTAAATTTCATCATCAACGTATCAAAATGTGTGCTTGAAACCAAGAGTTGAGCTCTGCTAACTAGAAATGATGGGAGGTACTCTTTATTTTGGATCTCAACCAATTAATATCAATAACAAATGCAAATCAAAAGGGAGGACTCCATTGTTCATTGGAATTGAATGAATTGATGTCATTGAAGGTTCATGGACATTGTTTTTATATTGAATATAATAGTTAATAAAGATACAAAAGATAATTTCGTAGTCATTACATGAAAAATAGTACCTTTAAAGACGATGGGAGCCTCATTAGCTTGACATGATATGAAAGTCTTATTATTTAGGGATTAAAAAAACTTCACATTAGCAAGAAATGCAAACAAAGAGGAATGACTGGTTTGGCTGATGGAAGTTAGTAGATTAAGAGTTTCAATGGTGATTAGACTTGCTTGATTTAATTACTATACTAGGTTGTTTTTCCATATATGTCAATTTCATTATCAATGCATCAAAATGTATGCTTCGAACCAAAAGAGGTGCCCTGCTAACTAGAATGATGGGAGGTACCCTTTATGTTGGAACTCAACCAATTATTATCAATAGGAAATTCAAATCAAGATGGAGGACTCCATTGTTTGTTGGAATTGAATGAATTGATGTCATTGAAGTTTCATGGGCATTGTCTTTATATTGAATATAGTAGTTAAGAAAGATACAAAAGATAATTTCATAGTTATTACATGAAAAATAGTACTTTTAAATATAACGGGTGCCAAATTAGCTTGAGGTGATATGAAAGTCTTATTATTTAGGGATTAAACAACTTCACCTTAGCAAGAAATGCAAACCAAGTTGAATGACTGCTTTGGCTTATCGATGTTAGCAGATTTAGAGTTTCAATGGTGATTAGATTTGCTTGATTTAATTACTATACTAGGTTGTTTTGCCACATAAGTGAATTTCATCATCAATGTATCAAATTGTGTGCTTGGAACCAAGAGTGGAGTCCTGCTAACTAGAAATGATGGGAGGTACTCTTTATTTTGGTACTCAACTAATTATTATCAATAAGAAATGCAAATCAAGACGGGGGAAACCATTGTATGTTGGAATTGAATGAATTGATGTCATTGAAGGTTCATGGGGATTGTTTTTATATTGAATAAAGTAGTTAATAAAGATACAAAAGATAATTTCATAGTCATTATATGAAAAAGAGTACTTTTTATGACCAGGGGAGCCTAATTAGCTTGAGGTGATATGAATGTCTTATTATTTAGGGATTAAACAACTTCACCTTAGCAAGAAATGCAAACCAAGTTGAATGACTGCTTTGGCTAATGGATGTTAGCAGATTTAGAGTTTCAATGGTGATTAGATTTGCTTGATTTCATTACTCTACTAGGTTGTTTTGCCACTTAAGTGAATTTCATCATCAATGTATCAAAATGTGTGCTCGGAACCAAGAGTGGAGCCCTGCTAACTATAAATGATGGGAGGTACTCTTTATTTTGGAACTCAACCAATTATTATCAATAAGAAATGCAAATCAAGACGGAGGACACCATTGTTCCTTGGAATTGAATGAATTGATGTCATTGATGGTTCAGGATCTGACAGAAAAATGAACAGATCGAGTTTAACGGGTCGGAGGTACTGTAGATCAGCGAATTGCACTGTAGATCGATTGGCGACACTGTAGACTGTGTGTACTGTAGCTTCGGTGACACTGTCTTATTATGCATGTCTTATTATTTAGGGATTAAACAACTTCACCTTAGTAAGAAATGCAAACCAAGTTGAATGACTGCTTTGGTTGATGGATGTTAGCAGATTTAGAGTTTCATTCGCGTTTGGATTTGCTTGATTTAATTGCTATACTAGGTTGTTTTGCCACATAAGTGAATTTCATCATCAATGTATCAAAAAGTGTGCTTAGAATAAAGATTAGAGTCATGCTAACTATAAATGATGGGAGGCACTCTTTATTTTAGAACTCAACCAATTATTATCAGTAAGAAATGCAAATCAATATGGAGGACTCCATTGTTTGTTGGAATTGAATCAATTAATATCGTTGAAGGTTGATGGGCATTGTTTTTATATTGAATATAATAGTTAATAAAGATACAAAGGATAATTTCATAGTCATTACATGAAAAATAGTACTTTTTAAGATGAGGGGAGCCTAATTAGCTTGGGGTGATATGCATGTCTTATTATTTAGGGATTAAACAACTTCACCTTAGCAAGAAATGCAAACCAAGTTGAATGACTACTTTGACTGATGGATGTTAGCAGATTTAGAGTTTCAATGGTGTTTAGATTTGCTTGATTTAATTACTATACTAGGTTGTTTTGCCACATAAGTGAATTTCATCATCAATGTATCAAAATGTGTGCTCGGAACCAAGAGTAGAGCCCTGCTAACTATAAATGATGGGAGGTACTCTTTAGTTTGGAACTCAACTAATTATTATCAATAAGAATTGCAAATCAAGACGGAGGAAACCATTGTTCATTGGAATTGAATGAATTGATGTCATTGAAGGTTCATGGGCATTGTTTTTATATTGAATATAGTAGTTAATAAAGGTACAAAAGATAATTTCATAGTCATTACATGAAAAATAGAACTTTTAAATATAAGGGGAGCCTAATTAGCTTGAGGTGATATGAAAGTCTTATTATTTAGGGATTAAACAACTTCACCTTAGCAAGAAATGCAAACCAAGTTGAATGACTGCTTTGGCTGATGGAATTTACCAGATTTAGAGTTTCAATGGTGTTTATAATTACTTGATTTAATTACTATACTAGGTTGTTTTGCCACATATGTGAATTTCATCATCAATGTATCAAAATGTGTGCTTGGAACCAAAAGAGGAGCCCTGCTAGCTTGAAATGATGGGAGGTACTTTTTATTTTAGAAGTCAAACAATTATTATCAATAAGAAATGCAAATCGAGATGGAGGACTCCATTATTTGTTTGAATTGAATCAATTAATGTCATTGAAGGTTGATGGGCATTTTTTGATATTGAATATAATAGTTAATAAAGATACAAAAGATCATTTCATAGTCATTACATGAAAAATAGTACTTTTAATGATGAGGGGAGCCTAATTAGATTGAGCTGATATGAATGTCTTATTATTTAGTGATTCAACAACTTCACCTAAGCAAGAAATGCAAACCAAGTTGAATGACTGCTTTGGCTTATCGATGTTAGCATATTTAGAATTTCAATAGTGTTTAGATTTGCTTGATTTAATTACTATACTAGGTTGTTTTGCCACATAAGTGAATTTGATCAACAATGTATCAAAATGTGTGCATGGAAGCAAGAGTGGAGCCCTGTTAACTAGAAAAGATGGGAGGTACTCTTTATTTTGGAACTCAACCAATTATTATCAATAAGAAATGCAAATCAAGAGGGAGGACACCATTGTTCCTTGGAATTGAATGAATTGATGTCATTGAAGGTTCATGGGCACTATTTTTATAATGAATATAATATTTAATAAAGATAGAAAAGATAATTTCGTAGTCATTACAAGAAAAATAGTACCTTTAAAGACGTGGGGAGCCTAATTAGTTTGAGGTGATATGAAAATCTTATTATTTCGGGATTAAAAAAACTTCACATTAGCAGGAAATGCGAACCAAGAGGAATGACTGCTTTGGCTGATGGAAGCTAGCAGATTAAGAGTTTCAATGGTGATTAGATTTGCATGATTGAATTACTATACTAGGTTGTTTTGCCATATATGTCAATTTCATTATCAATGCATCAAAATGTGTGCTTGGAACCAAAAGTGGATCCATGCTAACTAGAATGATAGGAGGTAGTCTTTATTTTGGTGTTCAACCAATTATTATCAATAAGAAATGCAAATCAAGATGGTGGACTCCATTGTTTCTTGGAATTGAATGAATTAATGTCATTAAAGGTTCATGGGCATTGTTTTTATATTGAATACATTAGTTAATAAAGATACAAATGATAATTTCATAGTCATTACATGAAAAATAGAACCTTTAAAGACAAGGGGATCCTAATTAGCTTGAGGTGATATGAATGTCTTATTATTTAGAGATTAAACGACTTCACCTGAGCAAGAAATGCAAACCAAGTTGAATGACTGCTTTGGCTTTTCGATGTTAGCAGATTTAGATTCAATGGTGTTTAGATTTGCTTGATTTAATTACTATATTAGGTTGTTTTGTCACAAAAGTGAATTTCATCATCAATGTATCAAAATGTGTGCATGGAACCAAGAGTGGAGCCCTGCTAACTAGAAATGATGGGAGGTACTCTTTATTTTGGAACTCAACCAATTATTATCAATAAGAAATGCAAATCAAGAGGGAGGACACCATTGTTCCTTGGAATTGAATGAATTGATGTCATTGAAGGTTCATGGGCATTGTTTTTATAATGAATATAATATTTAATAAAGATACAAAAGATAATTTCATAGTCATTACAAGAAAAATAGTACCTTTAAAGACGTGGGGAGCCTAATTAGTTTGAGGTGATATGAAAATCTTATTATTTCAGGATTAAAAAAACTTCACAGTAGTAGGAAATGCAAACCAAGAGGAATGACTGCTTTGGATGATGGAAGCTAGCAGATTAAGAGTTTCAATGGTGATTAGATTTGCTTGATTTAATTACTATACTAGGTTGTTTTGCCACATATGTGAATTTGATCATCAATGTATCAAAATGTGTGCTTGGAACCAAAAGAGGAGCACTGCTAACTAGAAATGATGGGAGGTACTTTTTATTTTAGAACTCAACCAAATATTATCAGTAAGAAATGCAAATCAAGATGGAGGACTCCATTGTTTGTTAGAATTGAATCAATTAATGTCATTGAAGGTTGATGGGCATTGTTTTTATATTGAATATAATAGTTAATAAAGATACAAAAGATAATTTCATAGTCATTACATGAAAAATAGTACTTTTTAAGATGAGGGGAGCGTAATTAGCTTGAGGTGATATGAATGACATATTATTTAGGGATTAAACAACTTCACCTTAGCAAGAAATGCAAACCAAGTTGAATGACTGCTTTGGCTTTTCGATGTTAGCAGATTTAGAGTTTCAATGGTGTTTAGATTTGCTTGATTTAATTACTATACTAGGTTGTTTTGTCACATAAGTGAATTTCATCATCAATGTATCAAAATGTGTGCATGGAACCAAGAGTGGAGCCCTGCTAACTACAAAATATGGGATGTACTCTTTATTTTGGAACTCAACCTATTATTATCAATAAGAAATTGAAATCAAGAGGGAGGACACCATTGTTCATTGGAATGGAATGAATTGATGTCATCAAAGGTTCATGGCCATTGTTTTTCTATTGAATATAATATTTAATAATGATACAAAAGATAATTTCATAGTCATTACATGAAAATAGTACCTTTAAAGACGGGGGGCAGCCTAATTAGCTTGAGGTGATATGAATGTCTTATTATTTAGGGATTAAAAAAACTTCACATTAGTAAGAAATGCAAACGAAGAGGAATGACTGCTTTGGCTGATGAAAGTTAGCAGATTAAGTGTTTCAATGGTGATTAGATTTGCTAGATTGAATTACTATACTAGGTTGTTTTGCCATATATGTCAATTTCATTATCAATGCATCAAAATGGGTGCTTGGAACCAAAGTTGGAGCCATGCTAACTAGAATGATGGGAGGTACTCTTTATTTTGGAACTCAACCAATTATTATCAATAAGAAATGCAAATCAAGATGGTGGACTCCATTGTTTGTTGGAATTGAATGAATTGATGTCATTGAAGGTTCATGGGCATTGTTTTTATATTGAATATAATAGTTAATAAAGATATAAAAGATAATTTCATAGTCATTACATGAAAAATAGTACCTTTAAAGACGAGGGGAGCCTATTTAGCATGAGGTGATGTGAATGTCATATTGTTTAGGGATTAAACAACTTCACCTTAGTAAGAAATGCAAACCAAGTTGAATGACTGCTTTGGCCTATCGATGTTGGCAGATTTAGAGTTTCAATGGTGTTTAGATTTGCTTGATTTAATTACTCTACTAGGTTGTTTTGCCACATAACTGAATTTCATCATCAATGTATCAAAATGTGTGCATGGAACCAAGAGTGGAGCCCTGCTAACTACAAAAGATGGGAGGTACTCTTTATTTTGGAACTCAACTTATTATTATCAATAAGAAATTGAATCAAGATGGAGGACACCATTGTTCATTGGAATTGAATGAATTGATGTCATCAAAGGTTCATGGGCATTGTTTTTATATTGAATATAATATTTAATAATGATACAAAAGATAATTTCATAGTCATTACATGAAAAATAGTACCTTTAAAGACGGGGGGCAGCCTAATTAGCTTGAAGTGATATGAATGTCTTATTATTTAGGGATTAAAAAAACTTCACATTAGTAAGAAATGCAAACCAAGAGGAATGACTGCTTTGGCTGATGAAAGTTAGCAGATTAAGAGTTTCAATGGTGATTAGATTTGCTTGATTTAATTACTATAGTAGCTTGTTTTGCCATATATGTCAATTTCATTATCAATGCATCAAAATGTGTGCTTGGAACCAAAAGAGGAGACCTGCTAACTAGAATGATGGGAGGTACTCTTTATTTTGGAACTCAACCAATTATTATCAATAAGAAAATCAAATCAAGATGGAGGACTTCATTGTTTGTTGGAATTGAATGAATTGATGTCATTGAAGGTTCATGGGCATTGTTTTTATATTGAATATCGTAGTTAATAAAGATACAAAAGATAATTTCATAGTCATTACATGAAAAATAGTACTTTTAAATATAAGGGGAGCCTAATTAGCTTGAGGTGATATGAAAGTCTTATTATTTAGGGAATAAAAAACTTCACCTTCGTAAGAAATTGAAACCAAGTTAAATGACTGCTTTGGCTGATGGATGTTAGCAGATTTAGAGTTTCAATGGTCATTATAATTGCTTGATTTAGTTACTATACAAGGTTGTTTTGCCACATATGTGAATTTCATCATCAATGTATCAAAACGTGTGCTTGGAACCAAAAGAGGAGCCCTACTAACTAGAAATGATGGGAGGTACATTTTATTTTGGAACTCAACCAATTATTATCAATAAAAAAATCAAATCAAGATGGAGGACTTCATTGTTTGTTGGAATTGAAAGATTTGATGTCATTGAAGGTTCATGGGCATTGTTTTTATATTGAATATCGTAGTTAAAAAAGATACAAAAGATAATTTCATAGTCATTACATGAAAAATAGTACTTTTAAATATAAGGGGAGCCTAATTAGCTTGAGGTGATATGAAAGTCTTATTATTTAGGGAATAAAAAACTTCACCTTGGCAAGAAATGGAAACCAAGTTGAATGACTGCTTTGGCTGATGGATGTTAGCAGATTTAGAGTTTCAATGGTCATTATAATTGCTTGATTTAGTTACTATACAAGGTTGTTTTGCCACATATGTGAATTTCATCATCAATGTATCAAAACGTGTGCTTGGAACCAAAAGAGGATCCCTGCTAACTAGAAATGATGGGAGGTACATTTTATTTTGGAACTCAACCAATTATTATCAGTAAGAAATGCAAACCAATATAGAGGACTCCATTATTTGTTTGAATTGAATGAATTAATGTCATTGAAGGTCATGCGCGTTGTTTTTATATTCAATATAGTAGCTAATAAACATACAACAGATAATTTCATTATCATTACATGAAAAATAGTACTTTTTAAGACGAGGTGAACGTAATTAGCTTGAGGTGATATGAATGACTTATTAATTTGGGATTAAACAACTTCACCTTAGCAAAAAATGCAAACAAAGTTGAATGACTGTTTCGCTGATGGATGTTAGCAGATTTAGAGTTTCAATGGTGATTAGATTTGCTTGATTTAATTACTATACTAAGTTGTTTTGCCACAAAAGTGAATTTCATCATCAATGTATCAAAATGTTTGCTTAGAACCAAGAGTGGAGCCCTGCTAACTAGAAATTTTGGGAGGTACTCTTTATTTTGGATCTCAACCAATTATGATCAATAACAAATGCAAATCAAAATGTAGGACTACATTGTTCGTTGGAATTGAATGAATTGATGTCATTGAAGGTTCATGGACATTGTTTTTATATTGAATATAATAATTAATAAAGATACAAAAGATAATTTCGTAGTCATTACATGAAAAATAGTACCTTTAAGGATGAGGGGAGCCTCATTAGCTTGAGGTGATATGAAAGTCTTATTATTAAGGGATTAAAAAAACTTCACATTAGCTAGAAATGCAAACGAAGAGGAATGACTACTTTGACTGATGGAAGTTAGCAGATTAAGAGTTTCAATGGTGATTAGATTTGCTTGATTTAATTACTATACTAGGTTGTTTTGCCATATATGTCAATTTCATCATCAATGCATCAAAATGTGTGCTTGGAACCAAAAGAGGATCCCTGCTAACTAGAATGATGGGAGGTACTCTTTATGTTGGAACTCAACCAATTATTATCAATAAGAAATTCAAATCAGGATGGAGGACTCCATTGTTTGTTGGAATTGAATGAATTGATGTCATTGAAGGTTCATGGGCATTGTTTTTATATTGAATATCGTAGTTAATAAAGATACAAAAGATAATTTCATAGTCATTACATGAAAAATAGTACTTTTAAATATAAAAGGAGCCTAATTAGCTTGAGGTGATATGAAAGTCTTATTAGTTAGGGAATAAAACACTTCACCTTGGCAAGAAATGGAAACCAAGTTGAATGACTACTTTGACTGATGGATGTTAGCAGATTTAGAGTTTCAATGGTCATTATACTTGCTTGATTTAGTTACTATACTAGGTTGTTTTGCCACATATGTGAATTTCATCATCAATATATCAAAATGTGTGCTTGGAACCAAAAGAGGAGACCTGCTAAATAGAAATGATGGGAGGTACATTTTATTTTGGAACTCAACCAATTATTATCAGTAAGAAATGCAAACCAAGATGGGTGACTCCATTATTTGTTGGAATTGAATGAATTAATGTCATTGAAGGTCATGGGCATTGTTTTTATGTTGAATATAGTAGTTAATAAAGATACAACAGATAATTTCATAGTCATTACATGAAAAATAGTACTTTTTAAGACGAGGGGAGCGTAATTAGCTTGAGGTGATATGAATGACTTATTATTTTGGGATTAAACAACTTCACCTTAGCAAAAAATGCAAATGAAGTTGAATGACTGCTTTCGTTGATGGATGTTAGTAGATTTAGAGTTTCCATGGTGATTAGATTTGCTTGATTTAATTACTATACTAGGTTGTTTTGCCACAAAAGTGAATTTCATCATCAATGTATCAAAATGTTTGCTTGGAACCAAGAGTGGAGCCCTGTTAACTAGAAATTATGGGAGGTACTCTTTATTTTGGATCTCAACCAATTATTATCAATAACAAATGCAAATCGAAAGGGAGGACTACATTGTTCGTTGGAATTGAATGAATTGATGTCATTGAAGGTTCATGGACATTGTTTTTATATTGAATATAATAATTAATAAAGATACAAAAGATAATTTCGTAGTCATTACATGAAAAATAGTACCTTTAAGGACGAGGGGAGCCTCATTAGCTTGAGGTGATATGAAAGTTTTATTATTGAGGGATTAAAAAAACTTCACATTAGCTAGAAATGCAAACGAAGAGTAATGACTACTTTGGCTTATGGAAGTTAGCAGATTAAGAGTTTCAATGGTGATTAAATTTGCTTGATTTAATTACTATACTAGGTTGTTTTGCCATATATGTCAATTTCATCATCAATGCATCAAAATGTGTGCTTGGAACCAAAAGAGGATCCCTGCTAACTAGAAATGATGGGAGGTACTTTTTATTTTACAACTCAACCATTATTATCAGTAAGAAATTCAAATCAGGATGGAGGACTCCATTGTTTCATGGAATTGAATGAATTGATGTCATTGAAGGTTCATGGGCATTGTTTTTATATTGAATGTAGTAGTTAAGAAAGATACAAAAGATAATTTCATAGTCATTACATGAAAAATAGTACTTTTAAATATAAGGGGAGCCTAAGTATCTTGAGGTGATATGAAAGTCTTATTATTTAGGGATTAAACAAATTCACCTTCGCAAGCAATGGAAGCCAAGTTGAATGACTGCTTTGGCTGATGGATGTTAGCAGATTTGGAGTTTTAATGGTGTTTATAATTGCTTGATGTAATTACTATACTATGTTATTTTGCCACATATGTGAATTTCATCATCAAGGTATCAAAATGTGTGCTTAGAACCAAAAGAAGCACCCTGCTAATTAGAAATGATGGGAGGTACTTTTTATTTTAGAACTCAACCAATTATTATCAGTAAGAAATGCAAATCAAGATGGAGGACTCCATTGTTTGTTGGAATTGAATGAATTAATGGTATTGAAGGTTGATGGGCATTGTTTTTATATTGAATATAGTAGTTATTAAAGATACAAAAGATAATTTCATAGTTATTACATCAAAAAGAGTACTTTTTATGACATGGGGAGCCTAATTTGCTTGAGGTGATATGAATGTCTTATTATTTAGGGATTAAACAACTTCACCTTAGCAAGAAATGCAAACCAAGTTGAATGACTACATTGGCTGATGTATGTTAGCAGATTTAGAGTTTCAATGGTGATTAGATTTGCTTGATTTAATTACTATACTAGGTTGTTTTGCCACATAAGTGAATTTCATCATAAATGTATCAAAATGTGTGCATGGAACCAAAAGTGGAGCCTTGCTAACTACAAATGATAGGAGGTACTCTTTATTTTGGAACTCAACCAATTATTATCAATAAGAAATGCAAATCAAGAGAGAGCACAACATTGTTCGTTCGAATTGAATGAATTGATGTCATTGAAGGTCCATGGGCATTGTTTTTATATTGAATATAATATTTTAGAAAGACACAAAAGATAATTTCATAGTCATTACATGAAAAATAGTACCTTTAAAGATGAGGGGAGCCTAATTAGTTTGAGGTGACATGAAAATCTTATTATTTCGAGATTAAAAAAACTTCAAATTAGCAAGAAATGCAAATCAAGAGGATTGACTACTTTGGCTGATGAAAGTTAGCAGATTAAGAGTTTCAATGGTGATTAGATTTGCTAGATTGAATTACTATACTAGGTTGTTTTGTCATATACGTCAATTTCATTATCAATGCATCAAAATGTGTGCTTGGAACCAAAAGTGGAGCCCTGCTAACTAGAATGATGGGAGGTACTCTTTATTTTGGAACTCAACCAATTATTATCAATAAGAAATGCAAATCAAGATGGTGGACAACATTGTTTGTTGGAATTGAATGAATTAATGTCATTAAAGGTTCATGGGCATTGTTTTTATATTGAATAAAATAGTTAATAAAGATACAAAAGATAATTTCATAGTCATTACATGAAAAATAGAACCTTTAAAGACGAGGGGAGCCTAATTAGTTTGAGGTGATATCAAAATCTTATTATTTAGGGATTAAAAAAACTTCACATTAGCAAGAAATAAATACCAAGAGGAATGACTTCTTTGGCTGATGGAAGTTAGCAGATTAAGAGTTTCAATGGTGGTTAGATTTGCTTGATTGAATTACTATACAAGGTTGTTTTGCCATATATGTCAATTTCATCATCACTGCATCCAAATGTGTGCTTGGAACCAAAAGAGGAGCCCTGCTAACTAGAATGATGGGAGGTACTCTTTATTTTGGAACCTAACCAAATATTATCAATAAGAAATGCAAATCAAGATGGAGGACTCCATTGTGTGTTGGAATTGAATGAATTGATGTCATTGAAGGTTCATGGGCATTGTTTTTATATTGAATATAGTAGTTAATAAAGATACAAAAGATAATTTAATAGTCAGTATATGAAAAATAGTACTTTTAAATATAAGGGGAGCGTAATTAGGTTGAGGTGATATGAAAGTCTTATTATTTAGGGATTAAACAACTTCACCATAGCAAGAAATGGAAGCCAAGTTGAATGACTGCTTTGGCTGATGGATGTTACCAGATTTAGAGTTTCAATGGTATTTATAATTGCTTGATTTAATTACTATACTAGGTTGTTTTGCCACATATGTGAATTTCATCATCAATGTATCAAAAAGTGTGCTTGGAACCAAAAGAGGAGCCCTGCTAACTAGAAATGATGATAGGTACTTTTTATTTTAGAACTCAACCAATTATTATCTGTAAGAAATGCAAGTCAAGATGGAGGACTCCAGTGTTTCTTGGAATTGAATGAATTAATGTCGTTGATGGTTGTGGACATTGTTTTTATAATGAATATAGTAGTTAGTAAAGGTAAAAAAGATAATTTCATAGTCATTACATGAAAAATAGTACTTTTAAAGACAAAGGGAGCCTAATTAGCTTGACGTGATATGAATGTCATATTATTTAGGGATTAAACAACTTCACCTTAGTAAGGAATGAAAACCAAGTAGAATGACTACTTTGGCTTATCGATGTTAGCATATTTAGAGTTTCAATGGTGTTTAGATTTGCTTGATTTAATTACTATACTAGGTTGTTTTGCCACATAAGTGAATTTCATCATCAATGTATCAAAATGTGTGCATGGAACCAAGAGTGGAGCCCTGCTAACTAGAAATGACGGGAGGTACTCTTTATTTTGGAACTCAACCAATTATTATCAATAAGAAATGTAAATGAAGGCGGAGGACACCATTATTCGTTGGAATTGAATCAATTGAAGTCATCGAAGGTTCATGGGCATTGTTTTTATATTTTATATAATATTTAATAAAGATACAAAAGATAATTTCATAGTCATTACATGAAAAATAGCACCTTTAAAGATGAGGGGAGCCTAATTCGCTTGAGGTGATATGAATGTCTGATTACTTAGGGATTAAAAAAACTACACATTAGCAAGAAATGCAAACCAAGAGGAATGACTGCTTTGACTTATGGAAGTTAGCAGATTAAGAGTTTCAATGGTGATTAGATTTGCTTGATATAATTACTATACTAGATTGTTTTGCCATATATGTCAATTTCATTATCTATGCATCAAAATGTGTGCTTGGAACCAAAAAAGGAGCCCTGCTAATTATAATGATGGGAGGTACTGTTTATGTTGGAACTCAACCAATTATTATCAATAAGAAATTCAAATCAAGATGGAGGACTCCATTGTTTGTTGGAATTGAATCACTTAATGTCATTGAAGGTTGATGGGCATTGTTTTTATATTGAATATAATAGTTAATAAAGATACAAAAGAAAATTTCATAGTCATTACATGAAAAATAGTACTTTTAAATATAAGGGGAGCCTAATTAGCTTGAGGTGATATGAAAGTCTTATTATTTAGGGATTAAACAACTTCACCATAGCAAGAAATGGAAACCAAGTTGAATGACTACTTTGGCTGATGGATGTTACCAGATTTAGAGTTTCAATGGTGTTTATAATTGCTTGATTTAATTACTATACTAGGTTGTTTTGCCACATATGTCAATTTCATCATCAATCTATCAAAATGTGTGCTTGGAACCAAAAAGGAGCCCTGCTAACTAGAAGTGATGGGAGGTACTTTTTATTTTAGAACTCAACCAATTAATTATCAGTAAGAAACGCAAATCAAGATGCAGGACTCCATGGTTTGTTGGAATTGAATCAATTAATGTCATTGAAGGTTGATGGGCATTGTTTTTAAATTGAATATAATAGTTAATAAAGGTACAAAAGATAATTTCATAATCATTACACGAAAAATAGTACTTTTAATGATTAGGGGAGCCTAATTAGCTTGAGGTGATATGAATGTCTTATTATTTAGGGATTAAACAACTTCACCTCAGCAAGAAATGCAAACCAAGTTGAATGACTGCTTTGGCTGATGGATGTTAGCAGACTTAGAGTTTCAATGGTGTTTAGATTTGCTTGATTTAATTACTATACTAGGTTGTTTTACCACAAAAGTGAATTTCATCATCAATGTATCAAAATATGTGCTTGGAACCAAGAGTGGAGCCCTGCTAACTAGAAATGATGGGAGGTACTCTTTATTTTGGAACTCAACCATTTATTATCTATAAGAAATGCAAATCAAGATGGATGACACCATTGTTCTTTGGAATTGAATGAATTGATGCCATTGAAGGTTCATGGGCATTGTTTATATATTGAATATAATAGTTAATAATGATACAAAAGATAATTTCATTGCCATTTCATGAAAAATAGTACCTTTAAAGATGAGGGGAGCATAATTAGCTTGAGGTGATATGAAAGTCTTCTTATTTAGGGACTAAATAAACTTCACATTAGCAAGAAATGCAAACCAAGAGGAATGACTGCTTTGGCTGATGAAAGTTGGCAGATTAAGAGTTTCAATGGTGTTTACATTTGCTTGATTTATTTACTATAGTAGGTTGTTTTGCCATATATGTGAATTTCATTATCAATGTATCAAAATGTGTGCTTAGAACCAGAAGAGGAGCCCTGCCAACTACAATGATGGGAGGTACTCTTTATTTTGGAACTCAACCAATTGTTATCAATAAGAAATGCAAATCAAGATGGAGGACACCATTGTTTGTTTGAATTGAATGAATCGATTTCATTGAAGGTTCATGGGCATTGTTTTTATATTGAATATAATAGTTAATAAAGATACAAAAGATAATTTCATAGTCATTACATGAAAAATAGTGCCTTTAAAGATGTGAGGAGCCTAATTAGCTTGAGGTGATATGAAAGTCTTATTCTTTAGGGATTAAATTAACTTCACATTAGTAAGAACTACAAACCAAGAGGAATGACTCCTTTGGCTGATGGAAGTTAGTAGATTAAGAGTTTCAATGGTGTTTTGATTTGCTTGATTTAATTACTATACTAGGTTGTTTTGCCATATATGTCAATTTGATTATCAATGTATCAAATTGTGTGCTTGGAACCAAAAGAGGAGCCCTGCTAACTAGAATGATGGGAGGTACACTTTATTTTGGAACTCAACCAATTATTATCAATAAGAAATGCAATCAAGATGGAGGACTACATTATTTGTTGGAATTAAATGAATTGATGTCATTAAAGTTTCATGGGCATTGTTTTTATATTGAATATAGTAAATAATAAAGATACAAGAGATAATTTCATAGTAATTACATGAAAAATAGTACTTTTAAAGCTGAGGGGAGCCTAATTAGCTTGAGATGATATGAAAGTCTTATTATTTAGGGATTAAATAAACTTCACATTAGCAAGAAATGCAAACCAAGAGGAATGACTGCTTTGGCTGAGGGAAGTTAGCAGATTAAGAGTTTCAATGGTGTTTAGATTTGCTTGATTTAATTAATATACTAGGTTGTTTTGCCACATAAGTGAACTTCATCATCAATGTATCAAAATATGTGCTTGGAACCAAAAGTGGAGCCCTGCTAGCTAGAAATGATGGGAGGTACTCTTTATTTTAGAACTCAACCAATTATTATTAATAAGAAATGCAAATCAAGAGAGAGGACACCATTGTTCACTGGAATTGAATGAAATGATGTCATTGAAGGTTCATGGGCATTGTTTTTATATTGAATATAATAGTTAAAAAAGATACAAATGATAATTTCATAGTCATTACATGAAAAATAGTACTTTTCAAGACGAGGTAAGCCTAATTGGCTTGAGGTGATATGAATGTCTTATTATTTAGGGACTAAACAACTTCACCTTAGCTAGAAATGCAAACCAAGTTGAATGACTACTTTGGCTGATGGATGTTAGCAGATTTAAAGTTTCAATGTATTTGCTTGATTTAATTACTATACTAGGTTGTTTTAAAACATAAGTGAATTTCATCATCAATGTATCAAAATATGTGCTTGGAACCAAGAGTGGAGCCCTGCTAACTAGAAATGATGGGAGGTACTCTTTATTTTGGAACTCAACCTATTATTATCAATAATAAATGCAAATCAAGAGTGGGGACACCATTGTTCTCTGGAATTGAATGAATTGATGTCATGGAAGGTTCATGGGCATTGTTTATATATTGAATATAATAGTTAATAAAGATACAAATGATAATTTTATAGTCATTACATGAAAAATAGTACCTTTAAAGATGAGGGCAGCATAATTAGCTTGAGGTGATATGAACGTCTTATTCTTTAGGGATTAAATAAACTTCACATTAGCAAGAAATGCAAACCAAGAGGAATGATTGCTTTGTTTGATGAAAGTTAGCAGGTTAAGAGTTTCAATGATGTTTAGATTTACTTGATTTAATTACTATACTAGGTTGTTTTGCCACATAAGTGAATTTCATCATCAACATATCAAAATGTGTGCTTGGAACAAAGAGTCGAGCCCTGCTAACTAGAAATGATGGGAGGTACTTTTAATTTTGGAACTTAACCAATTATTATCAATAACAAATGCAAATCAAGAGGGAGGACACCTTGTTTGTTGCAATTGAATGAATTGATGTCATTAAAGGTTCATGGGCATTGTTTTTATATTGAATATAATAGTTAATAAAGATACAAAAGATAATTTCATAGTCATTACATGAAAAATAGTACCTTTAAAGACGAGGGGAGCCTAATTAGCTTTAGGTGATAAGAAAGTCTTATTAATCAAGGATTAAAAAAACGTCACATTAGCAAGCAATGCAAATCAAGAGGAATGACTGCTTTGGCTGATGAAAGTTAGCAGATTAAGAGTTTCAATGGTGATTAGATTTGCTTGATTTAATTACTATACTAGGTTGTTTTGCCATATATGTCAATTTCATTATCAATGTATCAAAATGTGTGCTTGGAACCCAAAGACGAGCCCTGCTAACTAGAATGATGAGAGGTACTCTTTATTTTGGAATTCAACCAATTATCATCAATAAGAAATGCAAATCAAGATGGAGGACTCCATTGTTTGTTGGAATTGAATAAATTAATGTCATTGAAGGTTCATGGGCATTATTTTTATATTGAATATAGTAGTTAATAAAAATACAGAAGATCATTTCATAGTCATTACTTGAAAAATGGTACTTTTAAACACGAGGGGAGCCTAATTAGCTTGAGGTGATATGAATGTCTTATAATTTAGGAATTAAACAACTTCACCTTAGCATGCAATGCAAACCAAGTTTAATGACAGCTTTGGCTGATGGATGTTAGCAGATTTAGAGTTTCAATGGTGTTTAGATTTGCTTCATGTAATTATTGTACTAGGTTGTTTTGGCACATAAGTGAATTTCATCATCAATGTATAAAAATGTGTGCTTGGAACTAGGAGTGGAGCCCTGCTAACTAGAAATGGTGGGAGGAACTCTTTATTTTGGACCGCAACCAATTATTATCAATAAGAAATGGAAATCAAGAGGGACGACACCATTGTTCGTTGGAATTGAATGAATTGATGTCATTGAAGGTTCATGGGCATTGTTTTTATATTGAATATAATAGTTAATAAAGATACAAAAGATAATTTCATAGTCATTACATGAAAAATAGTACCTTCAAAGATGAGCGGAGCCTAATTAGCTTGAGGTGATAAGAAATTCTTATTATTTAGGGATTAGAAAAACTTCACATTAGTAAGCAATGCAAACCAAGAGGAATGACTACTTTGGCTAATGGAAGTTAGCATATTTAGAGTTTCAATGGTGATTAGATTTGCTTGATTTAATTACTATACTAGGTTCTTTTGCCATATATGTCAATTTCATTATGAATGCATCAAAATGTGTGCTTGGAACCAAAGCAGGAGCCCTGGTAACTAGAATAATGGGAGGTACTCTTTATTTTGGAACACAACCAATTATTATCAATAAGAAATTCAAATCACAAGAAAGTCTTATTATTTACGGATTAAACAACTTCACATTAGCAAGAAATGCAAACCAAGATGAATGACTACTTTGGTTGATGGAAGGTAGCAGATTAAGAGTTTCAATGGTGTTTAGATTTGTTTGATTTAAATACTATACTAGCTTGTTTTGCCACATATGTCAATTTCATCATCAATGTATTGAAATTTGTGCTTGGAACCAAAAGAGGAGCCTTGCGAATTACAAATGATGGGAGCTACTCTTTATTTTGGAACTCAACCAATTATTATCAATAAGAAATGGAAATCAAGAGGGAGGACTCCATTGTTTGTTGGAATTAAGTGAATTCATGTCATAGAAAGTTCATGGGCATTGTTTTCAGAATGAATATAGTAGTTAATAAAGATACAAAAGATAATTTCATAGTCCTTATAACGACGAGTTGAACCAAATTAGATTTTGGTGACAAGAAAGTTTTATTATTTAGGGATTAATCAACTTGACATTAGCAAGAATTGCAAACCAAGTTGAATGATTGCTTTGGCTGATGGATGTTAGTAGATTTAAAGTTTCAATGGTGTTTAGATTTGCTTGATTTTATTACTATACTAGGTTGTTTTGCCACATATGTGAATTTTATAGTCAATGTATCAAAATGTGTGCTGGGAACCAAAAGAGGAGTACTGCTAACTAGTAATGATAAGAGGTACTCTTTGTTTTCGAACTCAACCAATTATTTTCAATAAGAAATGGAAATCAAGAGGGAGGACTCCATTGTTTGTTGGAATTAAGTGAATTCATGTCATAGAAAGTTCATGGGCATTGTTTTCAGAATGAATATGGTAGTTAATAAAGATACAAAAGATAATTTTATAGTCATTGCATGAAAAATAGTCCTTATAATGACGAGTTGAACCGAATTAGATTTTGGTGACAAGAAAGTCTTATTATTTAGGGATTAAACAACTTCACATTAGCAAGAAATGCAAAGCAAGATGAATGATTGCTTTGGTTGATGGGAGGTAGCAGATTAAGAGTTTCAATGGTGTTTAGATTTGTTTGATTTAATTACTATCCTAGCTTGTTTTGCCACATATGTCAATTTCATCATCAATGTATCGAAAATTTGTGCTTGGAACCAAAAGAGGAGTCCTGTGAACTACAAATGATGGGAGATACTCTTTATTTTTGGAAACTCACACAATTATTATCAATAGGAAATGGAAATCAAGAGGGAGGACTCCATTGTTTGTTTGAATTTAAGTGAATTCATGTCATAGAAAGTTCATGGGCATTGTTTCAGAATGAATATAGTAGTTAATAAAGATACAAAACATAATTTTATAGTCATTGCATGAAAAATAGTGCTTATAACGACGAGTTGAACCTAATTAGATTTTGGTGACAAGAAAGTCTTATTATTTAGGGATTAAACAACTTCACATTAGCAAGAAATGCAAACGAAGATGAATGACTACTTTGGTTGATGGAAGGTAGCAGATTAAGTGTTTCAATGGTGTTTAGATTTGTTTGATTTAATTACTATCCTAGCTTGTTTTGCCACATATGTCAATTTCATCATCAATGTATCGAAATTTGTGCTTGGAACCAAAAGAGGAGTCCTGCGAACTACAAATGATGGGAGATACTCTTTATTTTGGAACTCACCAATTATTATCAATAGGAAATGGAAATCAAGAGGGAGGACTCCATTGTTTGTTTGAATTTAAGTGAATTCATGTCATAGAAAGTTCATGGGCATTGTTTTCAGAATGAATATAGTAGTTAATAAAGATACAAAAGATAATTTTATAGTCATTGCATGAAAAATAGTGCTTATAACGACGAGTTGAACCTAATTAGATTTTGGTGACAAGAAAGTCTTATTATTTAGGGGATTAAAACAACTTCACATTAGCAAGAAATGCAAACGAAGATGAATGACTACTTTGGTTGATGGAAGGTAGCAGATTAAGTGTTTCAATGGTGTTTAGATTTGTTTGATTTAATTACTATCCTAGCTTGTTTTGCCACATATGTCAATTTCATCATCAATGTATCGAAATTTGTGCTTGGAACCAAAAGAGGAGTCCTGCGAACTACAAATGATGGGAGATACTCTTTATTTTGGAACTCACCAATTATTATCAATAGGAAATGGAAATCAAGAGGGAGGACTCCATTGTTTGTTTGAATTTAAGTGAATTCATGTCATAGAAAGTTCATGGGCATTGTTTTCAGAATGAATATAGTAGTTAATAAAGATACAAAAGATAATTTTATAGTCATTGCATGAAAAATAGTCCTTATAATGACGAGTTGAACCTAATTAGATTTTGGTGACAAGAAAGTCTTATTATTTAGGGATTAAACAACTTCACATTAGCAAGAAATGCAAAGCAAGATGAATGATTGCTTTGGTTGATGGGAGGTAGCAGATTAAGAGTTTCAATGGTGTTTAGATTTGTTTGATTTAATTACTATCCTAGCTTGTTTTGCCACATATGTCAATTTCATCATCAATGTATCGAAATTTGTGCTTGGAACCAAAAGAGGAGTCCTGCGAACTACAAATGATGGGAGATACTCTTTATTTTGGAACTCACCAATTATTATCAATAGGAAATGGAAATCAAGAGGGAGGACTCCATTGTTTGTTTGAATTTAAGTGAATTCATGTCATAGAAAGTTCATGGGCATTGTTTTCAGAATGAATATAGTAGTTAATAAAGATACAAAAGATAATTTTATAGTCATTGCATGAAAAATAGTCCTTATAACGACGAGTTGAACCTAATTAGATTTTGGTGACAAGAAAGTCTTATTATTTAGGGATTAAACAACTTCACATTAGCAAGAAATGCAAAGCAAGATGAATGATTGCTTTGGTTGATGGGAGGTAGCAGATTAAGAGTTTCAATGGTGTTTAGATTTGTTTGATTTAATTACTATCCTAGCTTTGTTTTGCCACATATGTCAATTTCATCATCAATGTATCGAAATTTGTGCTTGGAACCAAAAGAGGAGTCCTGCGAACTACAAATGATGGGAGATACTCTTTATTTTGGAACTCACCAATTATTATCAATAGGAAATGGAAATCAAGAGGGAGGACTCCATTGTTTGTTTGAATTTAAGTGAATTCATGTCATAGAAAGTTCATGGGCATTGTTTTCAGAATGAATATAGTAGTTAATAAAGATACAAAAGATAATTTTATAGTCATTGCATGAAAAATAGTCCTTATAACGACGAGTTGAACCTAATTAGATTTTGGTGACAAGAAAGTCTTATTATTTAGGGATTAAACAACTTCACATTAGCAAGAAATGCAAACCAAGATGAATGACTACTTTGGTTGATGGAAGGTAGCAGATTAAGAGTTTCAATGGTGTTTAGATTTGTTTGATTTAATTACTATCCTAGCTTGTTTTGCCACATATGTCAATTTCATCATCAATGTATCGAAATTTGTGCTTGGAACCAAAAGAGGAGTCCTGCGAACTACAAATGATGGGAGATACTCTTTATTTTGGAACTCACCAATTATTATCAATAGGAAATGGAAATCAAGAGGGAGGACTCCATTGTTTGTTTGAATTTAAGTGAATTCATGTCATAGAAAGTTCATGGGCATTGTTTTTCAGAATGAATATAGTAGTTAATAAAGATACAAAAGATAATTTTTTATAGTCATTGCATGAAAAAATAGTCCTTATAACGACGAGTTGAACCTAATTAGATTTTGGTGACAAGAAAGTCTTATTATTTAGGGATTAAACAACTTCACATTAGCAAGAAATGCAAACCAAGATGAATGACTACTTTGGTTGATGGAAGGTAGCAGATTAAGAGTTTCAATGGTGTTTAGATTTGTTTGATTTAATTACTATCCTAGCTTGTTTTGCCACATATGTCAATTTCATCATCAATGTATCAAAATTTGTGTTTGGAACCAAAAGAGGAGTCCTGCGAACTACAAATGATGGGAGATACTCTTTATTTTGGAACTCACCAATTATTATCAATAGGAAATGGAAATCAAGAGGGAGGATTGTTTGTTTGAATTTAAGTGAATTCATGTCATAGAAAGTTCATGGGCATTATTTTCAGAATGGATATAGTAGTTAATAAAGATACAAAAGATAATTTTATAGTCATTGCATGAAAAATAGTCCTTATAACGACGAGTTGAACCTAATTAGATTTTGGTGACAAGAAAGTCTTATTATTTAGGGATTAAACAACTTCACATTAGCAAGAAATGCAAACCAAGATGAATGACTACTTTGGTTGATGGAAGGTAGCAGATTAAGAGTTTCAATGGTGTTTAGATTTGTTTGATTTAATTACTATCCTAGCTTGTTTTGCCACATATGTCAATTTCATCATCAATATATCGAAATTTGTGCTTGGAACCAAAAGAGGAGTCCTGCGAACTACAAATGATGGGAGATACTCTTTATTTTGGAACTCACCAATTATTATCAATAGGAAATGGAAATCAAGAGGGAGGACTCCACTGTTTGTTTGAATTTAAGTGAATTCATGTCATAGAAAGTTCATGGGCATTGTTTTCAGAATGAATATAGTAGTTAATAAAGATACAAAAGATAATTTTATAGTCATTGCATGAAAAATAGTCCTTATAACGACGAGTTGAACCTAATTAGATTTTGGTGACAAGAAAGTCTTATTATTTAGGGATTAAACAACTTCACATTAGCAAGAATTGCAAACCAAGTTGAAGGACTGCTTTGGATAATGGAGGTTAGGAGATTTAGAGTTTCAATGGTGTTTTGATTTGATTTATTTTATTACAATACTAGGTTGTTTTGCCACATATGTGAATTTCATAGTCAATGTATCAAAATGTGTGCTTGGAACCAAAAGAGGAGCACTGCTATCTAGAAATGATGGGAGGTACTCTTTGTTTTGGAACTCAACCAATTTTTATCAATAAGAAATGGAAATCAAGACGGAGCACTCCATTTTTTATTTGAATTAAGTGAATTCATGTCATAAAAAGTTCATGGGCATTGTTTATAGAATGAATATAGTAGTTAACAAAGATACAAAAGATAATTTCTTAGTGATTGGATGAAAAATAGTCCTTGTAATGACTAGTTGAACCTTATTAGCTTGTGGTGACAAGAAAGTCTTATTATTTAGGGATTAAGCAACTTCACATTAGCAAGAAATGCAAACCAAGATGAATGACTGCTTTGGTTGATGGAAGGTAACAGATTAAGAGTTTCAATGGTGTTTAGATTTGTTTGATTTAATTACTATACTAGCTTGTTTTGCCACATATGTCAATTTCATCATCAATGTATCGAAATTTGTGCTTGGAACCAAAAGAGGAGCCTTGCGAACTACAAATGATGGGAGCTACTCTTTATTTTGGAACTCAACCAATTATTATCAATATGAAATGGAAATCAAGAGGGAGGACTCCATTGTTTGTGGGAATTAAGTGAATTCATGTCATAGAAAGTTCTGGGCATTGTTTCTAGAATGAATATGTTAGTTAATAAAGATACAAAAGATAATTTCATAGTCATTGTATGAAAAATAGTCCTTGTAACGACGAGTTGAACCTAATTAGATTTTGCTGACAAGAAAGTCTTATTATTTAGGGATTAGACAACTTCACATTAGCAAGAATTGCAAACCAAGTTGAAGGACTGCTTTGGCTGATGGAGGTTAGGAGATTTAGAGTTTCAATGGTGTTGTGATCTGCTTTATTTTTTTACTATATTAGGTTGTTTTGCCACATATGTGAATTTCATAGTCAATGTATCAAAATGTGTGCTTGGAACCAAAAGAGGAGCACTGCTATCTAGAAATGATGGGAGGTACTCTTTGTTTTGGAACTCAACCAATTTTTATCAATAAGAAATGGAAATCAAGACGGAGCACTCCATTTTTTATTTGAATTAAGTGAATTCATGTCATAAAAAGTTCATGGGCATTGTTTATAGAATGAATATAGTAGTTAACAAAGATACAAAAGATAATTTCTTAGTGATTGGATGAAAAATAGTCCTTGTAATGACTAGTTGAACCTTATTAGCTTGTGTGACAAGAAAGTCTTATTATTTAGGGATTAAGCAACTTCACATTAGCAAGAAATGCAAACCAAGATGAATGACTGCTTTGGTTGATGGAAGGTAACAGATTAAGAGTTTCAATGGTGTTTAGATTTGTTTGATTTAATTACTATACTAGCTTGTTTTGCCACATATGTCAATTTCATCATCAATGTATCGAAATTTGTGCTTGGAACCAAAAGAGGAGCCTTGCGAACTACAAATGATGGGAGCTACTCTTTATTTTGGAACTCAACCAATTATTATCAATATGAAATGGAAATCAAGAGGGAGGACTCCATTGTTTGTGGGAATTAAGTGAATTCATGTCATAGAAAGTTCTGGGCATTGTTTCTAGAATGAATATATTAGTTAATAAAGATACAAAAGATAATTTCATAGTCATTGTATGAAAAATAGTCCTTGTAACGACGAGTTGAACCTAATTAGATTTTGCTGACAAGAAAGTCTTATTATTTAGGGATTAGACAACTTCACATTAGCAAGAATTGCAAACCAAGTTGAAGGACTGCTTTGGCTGATGGAGGTTAGGAGATTTAGAGTTTCAATGGTGTTGTGATCTGCTTTATTTTTTTACTATATTAGGTTGTTTTGCCACATATGTGAATTTCATAGTCAATGTATCAAAATGTGTGCTTGGAAACAAAAGAGGAGCACTGCTATCTAGAAATGATGGGAGGTACTCTTTGTTTTGGAACTCAACCAATTTTTATCAATAAGAAATGGAAATCAAGATGGAGGACTCCATTGTTTGTTGGAATGGAATGAATTCATGTCATTGAAGGTTCATGCGCATTGTTTTTAGAATGAATATAGTAGTTAACAAAGATACAAAAGATAATTTCATAGTCATTGCATGAAAAATAGTCCTTGTAACGACGAGTTGAACGTAATTAGATTTTGGTGACAAGAAAGTCTTATTATTTAGGGATTAGACAACTTCACATTAGCAAGAAATGCAAACCAAGATGAATGATTGCTTTGGTTGATGGAAGGTAGCAGATTAAGAGTTTCAATGGTGTTTAGATTTGCTTGATTTAATTACTATACTAGCTTGTTTTGCCACATATGTCAATTTCATGATCAATGTATCGAAATTTGTGCTTGGAACCAAAAGAGGAGCCTTGCGAAGTAAAAATGATGGGGGGTACTCTTTATTTTGGAGCTCAACCAATTATTATCAATAGGAAATGGAAATCAAGAGGGAGGACTCCATTGTTTGTCGGAATTAAGTGAATTCATTTCATAGAAAGTTCATGGGCATTGTTTCTAGAATGAATATAGTAGTTAACAAAGATACAAAAGATAATTTCTTAGTCATTGCATGAAAAATAGTCCTTGTAACGACTAGTTGAACCTAATTAGCTTGTGGTGACAAGAAAGTCTTATTATTTACGGATTAAACAACTTCACATTAGCAAGAAATGCAAACCAAGATAAATGACTGCTTTGGTTGATGGAAGGTAGCAGATTAAGAGTTTCAATGGTGATTAGATTTGTTTGATTTAATTACTATCCTAGCTTGTTTTGCCACATATGTCAATTTCATCATCAATGTATCAAAATTTGTGCTTGGAACCAAAAGAGGAGCCCTGCGAACTACAAATGATGGGAGATACTCTTTATTTTGGAATTCAACCAATTATTATCAATAGGAAATGGAAATCAAGAGGGAGGACTCCATTGTTTGTTGGAATTACGTGAATTCATGTCATAGAAAGTTCATGGGCATTGTTTCTAGAAAGAATATAGTAGTTAATAAAGATACAAAAGATAATTTCATAGTCATTGCATGAAAAATAGTCCTTGTAACAGCGAGTTGAACGTAATTAGATTTTGGTGACAAGAAAGTCTTATTAATTAGGGATTAAACAACTTCACATTAGCAAGAAATGCAAAGCAAGATGAATGATTGCTTTTGTTGATGGGAGGTAGCAGATTAAGAGTTTCAATGGTGTTTAGATTTGCTTGATTTCATTACTATACTAGCTTGTTTTGCCACATATGTCAATTTCATCATCAATGTATTGAAATTTGTGCTTGGAACCAAAAGAGGAGCCTTGCGAACAACAAATGATGAGAGGTACTCTTTCTTTTGGAACTCAACCAATTATTATCAATAAGAAATGCAAATCAAGCGGGAGGACTATTGTTTGTTTGAATGGAATGAATTCATGTCATTGAATGTTGATGCACATTGTTTATAGAATGAATATAGTAGTTAACAAAGATACAAAAGATAATTTCTTAGTCATTGCATGAAAAATAGTCCTTGTAACGACGAGTTGAACCTAATTAGCTTGTGGTGACAACAAAGTCTTATTATTTAGTGATTAAACAACTTCACATTAGGAAGAAATGCAAACCAAGATGAATGACTGCTTTGGTTGATGGAAGGTAGCAGATTAAGAGTTTCAATGGTGTTGAGATTTGCATGATTTAATTACTATACTAGCTTGTTTTGCCACATATGTCAATTTCATCATCAATGTATCGAAATTTGTGCTTGGAACAGAGAGAGGAGCCTTGCGAACTACAAATGATGGGGGGTACTATTTATTTTGGAGCTCAACCAATTATTATCAATAGGAAATGGAAATCAAGAGGGAGGACTCCATTGTTTGTCGGAATTAAGTGAATTCATGTCATAGAAAGTTCGTGGGCATTGTTTTAAAATGAATATAGTAGTTAATAAAGACACAAAAGATAATTTCATAGTCATTGCATGAAAAATAGTCCTTGTAACGACGAGTTGAACGTAATTAGATTTTGGTGACAAGAAAGTCTTATTATTTAGGGATTAGACAACTTCACATTAGCAAGAAATGCAAACCAAGATGAATGATTGCTTTGGTTGATGGAAGGTAGCAGATTAAGAGTTTATATGGTGTTTAGATGTGCTTGATTTAATTACTATACTAGCTTGTTTTGCCACATATGTCAATTTCATCATCAATGTATCGAAATTTGTGCTTGGAACCAAGAGAGGACCCTTGCGAACTACAAATGATGGGGAGTACTATTTATTTTGGAGCTCAACCAATTATTATCAATAGGAAATGGAAATCAAGAGGGAGGACTCCATTGTTTGTCGGAATTAAGTGAATTCATGTCATAGAAAGTTCGTGGGCATTGTTTTAAAATGAATATAGTAGTTAATAAAGACACAAAAGATAATTTCATAGTCATTGCATGAAAAATAGTCCTTGTAACGACGAGTTGAACGTAATTAGATTTTGGTGACAAGAAAGTCTTATTATTTAGGGATTAAACAACTTCACATTAGCAAGAAATGCAAACCAAGATGAATGATTGCTTTGGTTGATGGAAGGTAGCAGATTAAGAGTTTATATGGTGTTTAGATGTGCTTGATTTAATTACTATACTAACTTGTTTTGCCACATATGTCAATTTCATCATCAATGTATCGAAATTTGTGCTTGGAACCAAGAGAGGACCCTTGCGAACTACAAATGATGGGGAGTACTATTTATTTTGGAGCTCAACCAATTATTATCAATAGGAAATGGAAATCAAGAGGGAGGACTCCATTGTTTGTCGGAATTAAGTGAATTCATGTCATAGAAAGTTCGTGGGCATTGTTTTAAAATGAATATAGTAGTTAATAAAGACACAAAAGATAATTTCATAGTCATTGCATGAAAAATAGTCCTTGTAACGACGAGTTGAACGTAATTAGATTTTGGTGACAAGAAAGTCTTATTATTTAGGGATTAGACAACTTCACATTAGCAAGAAATGCAAACCAAGATGAATGATTGCTTTGGTTGATGGAAGGTAGCAGATTAAGAGTTTATATGGTGTTTAGATTTGCTTGATTTAATTACTATACTAGCTTGTTTTGTCACATATGTCAATTTCATCATCAATGTATCGAAATTTGTGGTTGGAACCAAAAGAGGGGCCTTGCGAACTACAAATGATGGGAGCTACTCTTTATTTTGGAACTCAACCAATTATTATCAATAAGAAATGGAAATCAAGGGGGAGGACTCCATTGTTTGTTGGAATGGAATGAATTCATGTCATTGAAGGTTCATGCACATTGTTTTTAGAATGAATATAGTAGTTAACAAAGATACAAAAGATAATTTCTTAGTCATTGCAAGAAAAATAGTCCTTGTAATGACGAGTTGAACCTAATTAGCTTGTGGTGACAAGAAAGTCTTATTATTTAGGGATTAAACAACTTCACATTAGCAAGAAATGCAAACCAAGATGAATGACTGCTTTGGTTGATGGAAGCTAGCAGATTAAGAGTTTCAATGGTGTTTAGATTTGTTTGATTTAATTACTATCCTAACTTGTTTTGCCACATATGTTAATTTCATCATCAATGTATCAAAATTTGTGCTTGGAACCAAAAGAGGAGCCCTGCGAACTACAAATGATGGGAGATACTCTTTATTTTGGAACTCAACCAATTATTATCAATAGGAAATGGAAATCCAGAGGGAGGACTCCATTGTTTGTTGGAATTAAGTGAATTCATGTCATAGAAAGTTCATGGGCATTGTTTTTAGAATGAATATAGTAGTTAATAAAGATACAAAAGATAATTTCATAGTCATTGCATGAAAAATAGTCCTTGTAACGACGAGTTGAACGTAATTAGATTTTGGTGACAAGAAAGTCTTATTATTTAGGGATTAGACAACTTCACATTAGCAAGAAATGCAAACCAATATGAATGATTGCTTTGGTTGATGGAAGGTAGCAGATTAAGAGTTTCAATGGTGTTTAGATTTGCTTGATTTAATTACTATACTAGCTTATTTTGCCACATATGTGAAGTTCTTCATCAATGTATCAAAATGTGTGCTTAGATCCAAAAGAGGAGCATTGCTAACTAGAAATGATGGGAGGTACTCTTCATTTTAGAACTCACCCAATTATTATCAATAAGAAATGCAAATCAAAAGGGAGGAGTCCATTGTTTGTTGGAATGGAATGAATTCATGTCATTGAAGGTTCATGCGCTTTGTTTTTAGAATGAATATAGTAGTTAACAAAGATACAAAAGATAATTTCATAGTCATTCCATGAAAAAGAGTCCTTGTAATGATGAGATGAACCTAATTAGCTTTAGGTGACAAGAAAGACTTATTATTTAGGGTATAAACAACTTCACATTGGCAAGAAATGCAAACCAAGTTGAATGACTGCTTTCGCTGATGGATGTTAGCAGATTTAGAGTTTCAATGGTGTAATTTGCTTGATTTTATTACTATAATAGGTTGTTTTGCCACGTATTTGAATTTCATAACCAATGTATCAAAATGTGTGCTTCGAACCAAAGGAGGAGCACTAGTTACTAGAAATGATGGGAGGTACTCATTATTTTGGAACCCAACCAATTATTATCAATAATAAATGCAAATCAAGAGGGAGGACTCCATTGTTTGTTGGAATGGAATGAATTCATGTCATTCATGGTTCTTGTGCATTGTTTTTAGAATGAATATAGTAGTTAACAAACATACAAAAGATAATTTCTTAGTGATTGCATGAAAAATTGACCTTGTAACGACGAGTTGAATCTAATTAGCTTGAGGATACAAGAAAGTCTTATTATTTAGGGATTAAACAACTTCACATAAGCAAGAAATGCAAACCAAGATGAATGACTGCTTTGCTTGATGGAAGGTAGCAGATTAAGAGTTTGAGTGGTGTTTAGATTTGTTTGATTTAATTACTATACCAGCTTGTTTTGCCAAATATGTGAATTTCATAATCAATGTATCAAAATGTGTGATTTCAACCAAAATGGGAGCACTGCTAACTAGAAATAATGGGAGGTACTATTTATTTTGCAACTCAACAATTATAATCAATAAGAAATGCAAATCATGAAGGAGGACTCCATTGTTTGTTGGCATGGAATGAATTCATGTCATTGAAGGTTCATGCACATTGTTTTTAGAATGATTATAGTAGTTAACAAAGATACAAAAGATAATTTCATAGTCATTGCATGAAAAATAGTCCTTGTAATGACGAGATGAACCTAATTAGCTTTAGGTGACAAGAAAGACTTATTATTTAGGGATTAAACAACTTCACATTAGCAAGAAATGCAAACCAAGTTGAATGACTGCTTTGGCTGATGGATGTTAGCAGATTTAGAGTTTCAATGGTGTTTAGATTTGCTTGATTTTATTACTATAATAGGTTGTTTTGCCACGTATTTGAATTTCATAATCAATGTATCAAAATGTGTGCTTGGAACCAAAGGAGGAGCACTGGTAACTAGAAATGATGGGAGGTACTCATTATTTTGGAACCCAAGCAATTATTATCAATAAGAAATGCAAATCAAGAGGGAGGACTCCATTGTTTGTTGGAATGGAATGAATTCATGTCATTGATGGTTCTTGCACATTGTTTTTAGAATGAATATAGTAGTTAACAAACATACAAAAGATAATTTCATAGTCATTGCATAAAAAATTGACCTTGTAACGACGAGTTGAATCTAATTAGCTTGAGGAGAAAAGAAAGTCTTATTATTTAGGGATTAAACAACTTCACATAAGCAAGAAGTGCAAACCAAGATGAATGACTGCTTTGCTTGATGGAAGGTAGCAGATTAAGAGTTTCAGTGGTGTTTAGATTTGCTTGCTTTAATTACTATACCAGCTTGTTTTGCCACATATGTGAATTTCATAATCAATGTATCAAAATGTGTGTTTTGAACCAAAAGAGGAGCACTGCTAACTAGAAATAATGGGAGGTACTATTTATTTTAGAACTCAACAATTATAATAAATAAGAAATGCAAATCATGAGGGAGGACTCCATTGTTTGTTGGCATGGAATGAATTCGTGTCATTGAAGGTTCATGTGCATTGTTTTTAGAATGAATATAGTAGTTAACAAACATATAAAAGATAATTTCATAGTCATTGCATGAAAAATAGTCCTTGTAACAACAAGTTGAACATAATTAGCTTGTGGTGACAAGAAATTCTTATTATTTAGGGATTAAACAACTGCACATTAGCAAGAAATGCAAACCAAGATGAATGACTATTTTGGTTGATGGAAGGTAGCAGATAAAGAGTTTCAATGGTGTTTAGATTTGCTTGAATTAATTACTATACTAGCTTGTTTTGCCATATATGTGAATTTCATAATCAATGTATCAAAATGTGTGCTTGGAATCGAAAGAGGAGCACTGCTAACTAGAAATAATGGGAGGTACTATTTATTTTGGAACTCAACAATTATAATCAATAAGAAATGCAAATCATGAGGGAGGACTCCATTGTTTGTTGGCATGGAATGAATTCATGTCATTGAAGGTTCATGCGCATTGTTTCTAGAATGAATATAGTAGTTAACAAAGATACAAAAGATAATTTCATAGTCATTGCATAAAAAATAGTCCTTGTAACGAGGAGTTGAACCTAATTAGCTTGTGGTGAAAAGAAAGTCTTATTATTTAGGGATTAAACAACTTCACATTAGCAAGAAATGCAAACCAAGATGAATGATTGCTTTGGTTGATGGAAGGTAGCAGATTAAGAGTTTCAATGGTGTTTAGATTTGCTTTATTTAATTACTATACTGGCTTGTTTTGCCATATATGTCAATTTCATCATCAATGTATCGAAATTTATGCTTGGAACCAAAAGAGGAGCACTGCTAACTAGAAATGCTGGGAGGTACTCTTTGTTTCAGAACTCAACCAATTATAATTAATAAGATATGCAAATCAAGAGGGAGGTCTCCATTGTTTGTTGGAATGGAATGAATTCATGTCATTGAAGGTTCATGCGCATTGTTTTTTAAATGAATATAGTCATTAACAAAGATGCAAAAGATAATTTTATAGTCATTGCATGAAAAATAGTCCTTGGAAAGACGAGTTGAATCTAATTAGCTTGAGGTGACAAGAAAGTCTTATCATTTAAGGATTAAACAACTTCACATTAGCAAGAAATGCAAACCAAGAGGAATGACTGCTTTGGTTGATGGAAGGTAGCAGATTAAGAGTTTCAATAATGTTTAGATTTGCTTGATTTAATTACTATACTAACTTGTTTTGCCACATATGTCAATTTCATCATCAATGTATCGAAATTTGTGCTAATAGTTAGCCAATTATTATCAGTAAGTAACACAAATCAAGATGGAGGACTCCATTGTTTATTGGAATTGAATCAATTAATGTCATTGAAGGTTGATGGGCATTGTTTTTCTATTGAATATAATAGTTAATAAAGATAAAAAAGATAATTTCATAGTCATTACATAAAAAATAGTACATTTAATGATATGGGGAGCCTAATTAGCTTGAGGTGATATGAATGTCTTATTATTTAGGGATTAAACAACTTCACCTTGGCAAGAAATGCAAACCAAGTTGAATGACTGCTTTGGCTGATGGATGTTAGTGGATTTAGAGTTTCAATGGTGATTCGATTTGCTTGATTTAATTACTATACTAGGTTGTTTTGCCACATAAGTGAATTTCATCATCAATGTATCAAAATGTGTGCTTGGAACCAAGAGTGGAGTCCTGCTAACTAGAAATGATGGGAGGTACTCTTTATTTTGGATCTCAACTAATTATTATCAATAACAAATGCAAATCAAGACGGAGGAAACCATTTTTCATTGGAATTGAATGAATTGATGTCATTGAAGCTTCATGGGCATTTTTTTTATATTGAATATAGTAGTTAATAAAGATAGATCAGATAATTTCTTAGTCATTACATGAAAAATAGTACTTTTTAAGACGAGGGGAGCCTAAGTAGCTTGAGGTGATATGAATGACTTATTATTTAGGGATTAAACAACTTCACCTTAGCAACAAATGCGAAACAAGTGGAATGACTACTTTGGTTGATGGATGTTAGCAGATTTAAAGTTTCAATGGTGATTAGATTTTCTAGATTTAATTACTATACTAGGTTGTTTTGCCACATAAGTGAATTTCATCATTAATGTATCAAAATGTGTGCTTGGAACCAAGAGTAGAGCCCTGCTAAGTAGAAATGATGGGAGGTACTCTTTATTTTGGATCTCAACCAATTAATATCAATAACAAATGCAAATCAAAAGGGAGGACTCCATTGTTTGTTGGAATTGAATGAATTGATGTCATTGAAGGTTCATGGACATTGTTTTTATATTGAATATAATAGTTAATAAAGATACAATAGATAATTTCGTAGTCATTACATGAAAAATAGTACTTTTAAATATAAGGGGAGCCAAATTAGCTTGAGGTGATATGAAAGTTTTATTATTTAGGGATTAAACATCTTCACCTTAGCAAGCAATGGAAGCCAAGTTGAATGACTGCTTTGGTTGATGGATGTTAGAAAATTTAGAGTTTCAATGGTGTTTATAATTGCTTGATTTAATTACTATACTAGGTTGTTTTGTCACATATGTGAATATCATCATCAATGTATCAAAATGTGTGCTTGGAACCAAAAGAGGAGCCCTGCTAACTAGAAATGATGGGAGGTACTTTTTATTTTACAACTCAACCAATTATTATTAGTAGGAAATGCAAATCAAGATGGAGGACTCCATTGTTTGTTGGAATTGAATGAATTAATGTCATTGAAGCTTCATGGGCATTGTTTTTATATTGAATATAGTAGTTAATAAAGATACAAAAGATAATTTCATAGTCATTACATGAAAAATAGTACCTTTAAAGACAAGGGGAGCCTAATTAGTTTGAGTTGATATGAAAGTCTTATTATTTAGGGAGTAAACAAAATTCACATTAGCAAGAAATGCAAGCCAAGAGGAATGACTATTTTGGCTGATGGAAGTTAGCAGATTAAGAGTTTCAATGCTGATTAGATTTGCTTGATTGAATTACTATACTAGGTTGTCTTGCCATGTATGTCAATTTCATTATCAAAGCATCAAAATGTGTGCTTGGAACCAAAAGTGGAGCCCTGCTAACTAGAATGATGTGAGGTACACTTTATTTTGGAACTCAACAAATTATTATCAATAAGAATTGCAAATCAAGATGGTGGACTCCATTGTTTGTTGGAATTGAATGAATTAATGCCATTGAAGGTTCATGGGCATTGCTTTTATATTGAATATAATAGTTAATAAAGATACAAAAGATAATTTCATAGTCATTAGATGAAAAATAGTACTTTTTATGACGAGGGGAGCTTAATTAGCTTGAGGTGATATGAATGACTTATTATTTAGGGACTAAACAACTTCACCTTAGCAACAAATGCAACCAAGTTGAATGACTGGTTTGGCTGATGGATGTTAGCAAATTTAAAGTTTCAATGGTGATTAGATTTGCTTGATTTAATTACTATACTAGGTTGTTTTGCGACATAAGTGAATTTCATCATCAATGTATCAAAATGCGTGTTTCGAAACAAGAGTGGAGTCCTGCTAACTAGAAATGATGGGAGGTACTCTTTATTTTGGAACTCAACTAATTGTTATTAATAACAAATGCAAATCAAGACGGAGGAAACAATTGTTCGTTGGAATTGAATGAATTGATGTCATTGAAGGTTCGTGGGCATTGTTTTTATATTGAATATAGTAGTTAATAAAGATACAAAAGATAATTTCATAGTCATTACTTGAAAAATAGTACTTTTAAATATAAGGGGAGCCTAAATAGGGATTAAACAACTTCGCCATAGCAAGAAATGGAAACGAAGTTGAATGACTGCTTTGGCTGATGGATGTCACCAGATTTAGAGTTTCAATGGTGTTTATAAATGCTTAATTTAATTACTATACTAGGCTGTTTTGCCACATATGTGAATTTCATCATCAATGTATCAAAATGTGTGCCTGGAACCAAAAGAGGAGCCCTGCTAACTAGAAATGATGGGGGGTACTTTTTATTTTAGAACTTAACCAATTATTATCAGTAAGAAATGCAAATCAAGATGGAGGACTCCATTGTTTGTTGGAATTGAAACAATTAATGTCATTGAAGGTTGATGGGCATTGTTTTTCTATTGGATATAATAGTTAATAAAGATACAAAAGATAATTTCATAGTCATTACATAAAAAATAGTACTTTTAATGATGAGGGGAGCCTCATTAGCTTGAGGTGATATGAATGTCTAATTGTTTAGGGATTAAACAACATCACCTTAGCAAGAAATGCAAACCAAGTTGAATGACTGCTTTGGCTTATCGATGTTAGCAGATTTAAAGTTTCAGTGGTGTTTTGATTTGCTTGATTTAATTACTATACTAGGTTGTTTTGCCACATAAGTGAATTTCATCATCAATGTATCAAAATGTGTGCATGGAACCAAGAGTGGAGCCCTATTAACTAGAAATGATGGGAGGTACTCTTTATTTTGGAACTCAACCAATTATTATAAATAAGAAATGCAAATCAAGGAGGACACCATTGTTCGTTGGAATTGAATGAATTGATGTCATAAAAGGTTCATGGGCATTGTTTTTATTTTGAATATAATATTTAATAAAGATACAAAAGATAATTTCATAGTCATTACATGAAAAATAGTACCTTTAACGATGAAGGGAGCCTAATTAGTTTCAGGTGATATGAAAATCTTATTATTTTGGGATTAAAAAATCTTCACATTAGCAAGAAATGCAAACGAAGAGGAATGACTGCTTTGGCTGATGGAAGTTAGCAGATTAAGAGTGTCAACTTCTTTATCAATGCATCAAAATGTGTGCTTGGAACCAAAAGTGGAGCACTGCTAACTAGAAATGATGGGAGGTACTTTTTATTTTAGAACTCAACCAATTATTATCAGTAAGAAATGCAAATCAAGATGGTGGACTCCATTGTTTGTTGGAATTGAATCAATTAATGTCATTGAAGGTTGATGGGCATTGTTTTTCTATTGGATATAATAGTTAATAAAGATACAAAAGATAATTTCATAGTCATTACATAAAAAATAGTACTTTTTAAGACGAGGGGAGCTTAATTAGCATGAGGTGATATGAATGACTTATTATTTAGGGATTAAACAACTACACCTTAGCAAGAAATGCAAACCAAGTTGAATGACTGGTTTGGCTGATGGATGTTAGCAGATTTAGAGTTTTAATGGTGATTAGATTTGCTTGATTTAATTACTCTACTAGGTTGTTTTGCCACATAAGTGAATTTCATCATCAACGTATAAAAATTGGTGCTTGAAACCAAGAGTTGAGCCCTGCTAACTAGAAATGATGGGAGGTACTCTTTATTTTGGAACTCAACCAATTATTATCAATAACAAATGCAAATCAAAAGGGAGGACTCCATTGTTCGTTGGAATGGAATGAATTGATGTCATTGAAGGTTCATGGACATTGTTTTTAGATTGAATATAATAGTTAATAAAGGTACAAAAGATAATTTCATAGTCATTACATGAAAAATAGTACCTTTCAAGACGAGGGGAGCCTCATTAGCTTGAGTTGATATGAAAGTCATATTATTTAGGGATTAAACAACTTCACCAAAGCAAGAAATGGAAACCAAGTTGAATGACTGCTTTGGATGATGGATGTTAACAGATTTAGTGTTTTAATGGTGTTTATAATTGCTTGATTTAATTACTATACTAGGTTGTTTTGCCACATAAGTGAATTTCATCATCAATGTATCAAAATGTTTGCTTGGGACCAAGAGTAGAGCGCTGCTAACTATAAATGATGGGAGGTACTCTTTATTTTGGAACTCAACTAATTATTATCAATAAGAATTGCAAATCAAGAAGGAGGAAACCATTGTTCGTTGGAATTGAATGAATTGATGTCATTGAAGGTTCATAGGCATTCTTTTTATATTGAACATAGTAGTTAATAAAGGTACAAAAGATAATTTCATAGTCATTATAAGAAAAATAGAACTTTTAAATATAAGGGGAGCCTAATTAGCTTGAGGTGATATGAAAGTCTTATTATTTAGGGATTAAACAACTTCACCATAGCAAGAAATGGAAACCAATTTGAATGACTGCTTTGGCTGATGGATGATACCAGATTTAGAGTTTCAATGGTGTTTAGATTTCCTTGATTTAATTACTCTACTAGGTTGTTTTGCCACATAAGTAAATTTCATCATCAACGTATCAAAATGTGTGCTTGAAACCAAGAGTTGAGCCCTGCTAACTAGAAATGATGGGAGGTACTCTTTATTTTGGATCTCAACCAATTAATATCAATAACAAATGCAAATCAAAAGGGAGGACTCCATTGTTCATTGGAATTGAATGAATTGATGTCATTGAAGGTTCATGGACATTGTTTTTATATTGAATATAATAGTTAATAAAGATACAAAATATAATTTCGTAGTCATTACATGAAAAATAGTACCTTTAAAGACGAGGGGAGCCTCATTAGCTTGACGTGATATGAAAGTCTTATTATTTAGGGATTAAAAAAACTTCACATTAGCAAGAAATGCAAACGAAGAGGAATGACTGCTTTGGCTGATGGAAGTTAGGAGATTAAGAGTTTCAATGGTTATTAGATTTGCTTGATTTAATTACTATACTAGGTTGTTTTGCCATATATGTCAATTTCATTATCAATGCATCAAAATGTATGCTTGGAACCAAAAGAGGTGCCCTGCTAACTAGAAAGATGGGAGGTACTCTTTATGTTGGAACTCAACCAATTATTGTCAATAAGAAATTCAAATCAAGATGGAGGACTCCATTATTTTTTGGAATTAAATGAATTGATGTCATTGAAGTTTCATGGGCATTGTCTTTATATTGAATATATTAGTTAAGAAAGATACAAAAGATAATTTCATAGTCATTACATGAAAAATAGTACTTTGAAATATAGGGGGAGCCAAATTAGCTTGAGGTGATATGAAAGTCTTATTATTTAGGGATTAAACAACTTAACCTTAGCAAGCAATGGAAGCCAAGTTGAATGACTGCTTTGGCTGATGGATGTTAGCAAATTTAGAGTTTCAATGGTGTTTATAATTGCTTGATTTAATTACTATACTAGGTTATTTTGCCACATATGTGAATTTCATCATCAATGTATCAAAATGTGTGCTTGAAACCCAAAGAGGAGCCCTGCTAACTAGAAATGATGGGAGATACTTTTTATTTTACAACTCAACCAATTATTATCAGTAGGAAATGCAAATCAAGATGGAGGACTCCATTGTTTGTTGGAATTGAATGAATTAATGTCATTGAAGCTTCATGGGCATTGTTTTTACATTGAATATAGTAGTTAATAAAGATACAAAAGATAATTTCATAGTCATTATATGAAAAAGAGTACTTTTTATGACCAGGGGAGCCTAATTAGCTTGAGGTGATATGAATGTCTTATTATTTAGGGATTAAACGACTTCACCTTAGCAAGAAATGCAAACCAAGTTGAATGACTGCTTTGGTTGATGGATGTTAGCAGATTTAGAGTTTCAATGGTGATTAGATTTGCTTGATTTCATTACTCTACTAGGTTGTTTTGCCACATAAGTGAATTTCATCATCAATGTATCAAAATGCGTGCTCGGAACCAAGAGTGGAGCCCTGCTAACTATAAATGATGGGAGGTACTCTTTATTTTGGAACTCAACCAATTATTATCAATAAGAAATGCAAATCAAGACGGAGGACACCATTGTTCCTTGGAATTGAATGCATTGATGGTTCATTGGCATTGTTTTCATATTGAATATAATAGTTAATAAAGATACTAAGGATAATTTCATAGTTATTACATGAAAAATAGTACTTTTAAAGATGAGGGGAGCCGAATTAGCTTGGGGTGATATGCATGTCTTATTATTTAGGGATTAAACAACTTCACCTTAGCAAGAAATGCAAACCAAGTTGAATGACTGCTTTGACTGATGGATGTTACCAGATTTAGAGTTTCAATGGTGTTTAGATTTGCTTGATTTAATTACTATACTAGGTTGTTTTGCCACATAAGTGAATTTCATCATCAATGTATCAAAATGTGTGCTCGGAACCAAGAGTAGAGCCCTGCTAACTATAAATGATGGGAGGTACTCTTTATTTTGGAACTCAACTAATTATTATCTATAAGAATTGCAAATCAAGACAGAGGAAACCATTGTTCGTTGGAATTGAATGAATTGATGTCATTGAAGGTTCATGGGCATTCTTTTTATATTGAACATAGTAGTTAATAAAGGTACAAAAGATAATTTCATAGTCATTATAAGAAAAATAGAACTTTTAAATATAAGGGGAGCCTAATTAGCATGAGGTGATATGAAAGTCTTATTATTTAGGGATTAAACAACTTCACCATAGCAAGAAATGGAAACCAATTTGAATGACTGCTTTGGCTGATGGATGATACCAGATTTAGAGTTTCAATGGTGTTTAGATTTCCTTGATTTAATTACTCTACTAGGTTGTTTTGCCACATAAGTAAATTTCATCATCAACGTATCAAAATGTGTGTGCTTGAAACCAAAGAGTTGAGCCCTGCTAACTAGAAATGATGGGAGGTACTCTTTATTTTGGATCTCAACCAATTAATATCAATAACAAATGCAAATCAAAAGGGAGGACTCCATTGTTCATTGGAATTGAATGAATTGATGTCATTGAAGGTTCATGGACATTGTTTTTATATTGAATATAATAGTTAATAAAGATACAAAATATAATTTCGTAGTCATTACATGAAAAATAGTACCTTTAAAGACGAGGGGAGCCTCATTAGCTTGATGTGATATGAAAGTCTTATTATTTAGGGATTAAAAAAACTTCACATTAGCAAGAAATGCAAACGAAGAGGAATGACTGCTTTGGCTGATGGAAGTTAGGAGATTAAGAGTTTCAATGGTTATTAGATTTGCTTGATTTAATTACTATACTAGGTTGTTTTGCCATATATGTCAATTTCATTATCAATGCATCAAAATGTATGATTGGAACCAAAAGAGGTGCCCTGCTAACTAGAAAGATGGGAGGTACTCTTTATGTTGGAACTCAACCAATTATTGTCAATAAGAAATTCAAATCAAGATGGAGGACTCCATTATTTTTTTGGAATTAAATGAATTGATGTCATTGAAGTTTCATGGGCATTGTCTTTATATTGAATATATTAGTTAAGAAAGATACAAAAGATAATTTCATAGTCATTACATGAAAAATAGTACTTTGAAATATAGGGGGAGCCAAATTTAGCTTGAGGTGATATGAAAGTCTTATTATTTAGGGATTAAAACAACTTAACCTTAGCAAGCAATGGAAGCCAAGTTGAATGACTGCTTTGGCTGATGGATGTTAGCAAATTTAGAGTTTCAATGGTGTTTATAATTGCTTGATTTAATTACTATTCTAGGTTATTTTGCCACATATGTGAATTTCATCATCAATGTATCAAAATGTGTGCTTGGAACCCAAAGAGGAGCCCTGCTAACTAGAAATGATGGGAGATACTTTTTATTATTTTACAACTCAACCAATTATTATCAGTAGGAAATGCAAATCAAGATGGAGGACTCCATTGTTTGTTGGAATTGAATGAATTAATGTCATTGAAGCTTCATGGGCATTGTTTTTACATTGAATATAGTAGTTAATAAAGATACAAAAGATAATTTCATAGTCATTATATGAAAAAGAGTACTTTTTTTTATGACCAGGGGAGCCTAATTAGCTTGAGGTGATATGAATGTCTTATTATTTAGGGATTAAAACAACTTCACCTTAGCAAGAAATGCAAACCAAGTTGAATGACTGCTTTGGTTGATGGATGTTAGCAGATTTAGAGTTTCAATGGTGATTAGATTTGCTTGATTTCATTACTCTATTAGGTTGTTTTGCCACATAAGTGAATTTCATCATCAATGTATCAAAATGCGTGTGCTCGGAACCAAGAGTGGTGCCCTGCTAACTATAAATGATGGGAGGTACTCTTTATTTTGGAACTCAACCAATTATTATTATCAATAAGAAATGCAAATCAAGACGGAGGACACCATTGTTCCTTGGAATTGAATGCATTGATGGTTCATTGGCATTGTTTTCATATTGAATATAATAGTTAATAAAAAGATACTAAGGATAATTTCATAGTTATTACATGAAAAATAGTACTTTTAAAGATGAGGGGAGCCGAATTAGCTTGGGGTGATATGCATGTCTTATTATTTAGGGATTAAACAACTTCACCTTAGCAAGAAATGCAAACCAAGTTGAATGACTGCTTTGACTGATGGATGTTACCAGATTTAGAGTTTCAATGGTGTTTAGATTTGCTTGATTTAATTACTATACTAGGTTGTTTTGCCACATAAGTGAATTTCATCATCAATGTATCAAAATGTGTGCTCGGAACCAAGAGTAGAGCCCTGCTAACTATAAATGATGGGAGGTACTCTTTATTTTGGAACTCAACTAATTATTATCTATAAGAATTGCAAATCAAGACAGAGGAAACCATTGTTCGTTCGTGGAATTGAATGAATTGATGTCATTGAAGGTTCATGGGCATTCTTTTTATATTGAACATAGTAGTTAATAAAGGTACAAAAGATAATTTCATAGTCATTATAAGAAAAATAGAACTTTTAAATATAAGGGGAGCCTAATTAGCATGAGGTGATGTGAAAGTCTTATTATTTAGGGATTAAACAACTTCACCATAGCAAGAAATGGAAACCAATTTGAATGACTGCTTTGGCTGATGGATGATACCAGATTTAGAGTTTCAATGGTGTTTAGATTTCCTTGATTTAATTACTCTACTAGGTTGTTTTGCCACATAAGTAAATTTCATCATCAACGTATCAAAATGTGTGCTTGAAACCAAGAGTTGAGCCCTGCTAACTAGAAATGATGGGAGGTACTCTTTATTTTGGATCTCAACCAATTAATATCAATAACAAATGCAAATCAAAAGGGAGGACTCCATTGTTCATTGGAATTGAATGAATTGATGTCATTGAAGGTTCATGGACATTGTTTTTATATTGAATATAATAGTTAATAAAGATACAAAATATAATTTCGTAGTCATTACATGAAAAATAGTACCTTTAAAGACGAGGGGAGCCTCATTAGCTTGATGTGATATGAAAGTCTTATTATTTAGGGATTAAAAAAACTTCACATTAACAAGAAATGCAAACGAAGAGGAATGACTGCTTTGGCTGATGGAAGTTAGGAGATTAAGAGTTTCAATGGTTATTAGATTTGCTTGATTTAATTACTATACTAGGTTGTTTTGCCATATATGTCAATTTCATTATCAATGCATCAAAATGTATGATTGGAACCAAAAGAGGTGCCCTGCTAACTAGAAAGATGGGAGGTACTCTTTATGTTGGAACTCAACCAATTATTGTCAATAAGAAATTCAAATCAAGATGGAGGACTCCATTATTTTTTGGAATTAAATGAATTGATGTCATTGAAGTTTCATGGGCATTGTCTTTATATTGAATATATTAGTTAAGAAAGATACAAAAGATAATTTCATAGTCATTACATGAAAAATAGTACTTTGAAATATAGGGGGAGCCAAATTAGCTTGAGGTGATATGAAAGTCTTATTATTTAGGGATTAAACAACTTAACCTTAGCAAGCAATGGAAGCCAAGTTGAATGACTGCTTTGGCTGATGGATGTTAGCAAATTTAGAGTTTCAATGGTGTTTATAATTGCTTGATTTAATTACTATTCTAGGTTATTTTGCCACATATGTGAATTTCATCATCAATGTATCAAAATGTGTGCTTGGAACCCAAAGAGGAGCCCTGCTAACTAGAAATGATGGGAGATACTTTTTATTTTACAACTCAACCAATTATTATCAGTAGGAAATGCAAATCAAGATGGAGGACTCCATTGTTTGTTGGAATTGAATGAATTAATGTCATTGAAGCTTCATGGGCATTGTTTTTACATTGAATATAGTAGTTAATAAAGATACAAAAGATAATTTCATAGTCATTATATGAAAAAGAGTACTTTTTATGACCAGGGGAGCCTAATTAGCTTGAGGTGATATGAATGTCTTATTATTTAGGGATTAAAACAACTTCACCTTAGCAAGAAATGCAAACCAAGTTGAATGACTGCTTTGGTTGATGGATGTTAGCAGATTTAGAGTTTCAATGGTGATTAGATTTGCTTGATTTCATTACTCTATTAGGTTGTTTTGCCACATAAGTGAATTTCATCATCAATGTATCAAAATGCGTGCTCGGAACCAAGAGTGGTGCCCTGCTAACTATAAATGATGGGAGGTACTCTTTATTTTGGAACTCAACCAATTATTATCAATAAGAAATGCAAATCAAGACGGAGGACACCATTGTTCCTTGGAATTGAATGCATTGATGGTTCATTGGCATTGTTTTCATATTGAATATAATAGTTAATAAAGATACTAAGGATAATTTCATAGTTATTACATGAAAAATAGTACTTTTAAAGATGAGGGGAGCCGAATTAGCTTGGGGTGATATGCATGTCTTATTATTTAGGGATTAAACAACTTCACCTTAGCAAGAAATGCAAACCAAGTTGAATGACTGCTTTGACTGATGGATGTTACCAGATTTAGAGTTTCAATGGTGTTTAGATTTGCTTGATTTAATTACTATACTAGGTTGTTTTGCCACATAAGTGAATTTCATCATCAATGTATCAAAATGTGTGCTCGGAACCAAGAGTAGAGCCCTGCTAACTATAAATGATGGGAGGTACTCTTTATTTTGGAACTCAACTAATTATTATCTATAAGAATTGCAAATCAAGACAGAGGAAACCATTGTTCGTTGGAATTGAATGAATTGATGCCATTGAAGGTTCGTGGGCATTCTTTTTATATTGAACATAGTAGTTAATAAAGGTACAAAAGATAATTTCATAGTCATTATAAGAAAAATAGAACTTTTAAATATAAGGGGAGCCTAATTAGCATGAGGTGATATGAAAGTCTTATTATTTAGGGATTAAACAACTTCACCATAGCAAGAAATGGAAACCAATTTGAATGACTGCTTTGGCTGATGGATGATACCAGATTTAGAGTTTCAATGGTGTTTAGATTTCCTTGATTTAATTACTCTACTAGGTTGTTTTGCCACATAAGTAAATTTCATCATCAACGTATCAAAATGTGTGCTTGAAACCAAGAGTTGAGCCCTGCTAACTAGAAATGATGGGAGGTACTCTTTATTTTGGATCTCAACCAATTAATATCAATAACAAATGCAAATCAAAAGGGAGGACTCCATTGTTCATTGGAATTGAATGAATTGATGTCATTGAAGGTTCATGGACATTGTTTTTTATATTGAATATAAATAGTTAATAAAGATACAAAATATAATTTCGTAGTCATTACATGAAAAATAGTACCTTTAAAGACGAGGGGAGCCTCATTAGCTTGATGTGATATGAAAGTCTTATTATTTAGGGATTAAAAAAACTTCACATTAGCAAGAAATGCAAACGAAGAGGAATGACTGCTTTGGCTGATGGAAGTTAGGAGATTAAGAGTTTCAATGGTTATTAGATTTGCTTGATTTAATTACTATACTAGGTTGTTTTGCCATATATGTCAATTTCATTATCAATGCATCAAAATGTATGATTGGAACCAAAAGAGGTGCCCTGCTAACTAGAAAGATGGGAGGTACTCTTTATGTTGGAACTCAACCAATTATTGTCAATAAGAAATTCAAATCAAGATGGAGGACTCCATTATTTTTTTTTGGAATTAAATGAATTGATGTCATTGAAGTTTCATGGGCATTGTCTTTATATTGAATATATTAGTTAAGAAAGATACAAAAGATAATTTCATAGTCATTACATGAAAAATAGTACTTTGAAATATAGGGGGAGCCAAATTAGCTTGAGGTGATATGAAAGTCTTATTATTTAGGGATTAAACAACTTAACCTTAGCAAGCAATGGAAGCCAAGTTGAATGACTGCTTTGGCTGATGGATGTTAGCAAATTTAGAGTTTCAATGGTGTTTATAATTGCTTGATTTAATTACTATTCTAGGTTATTTTGCCACATATGTGAATTTCATCATCAATGTATCAAAATGTGTGCTTGGAACCCAAAGAGGAGCCCTGCTAACTAGAAATGATGGGAGATACTTTTTATTTTACAACTCAACCAATTATTATCAGTAGGAAATGCAAATCAAGATGGAGGACTCCATTGTTTGTTGGAATTGAATGAATTAATGTCATTGAAGCTTCATGGGCATTGTTTTTACATTGAATATAGTAGTTAATAAAGATACAAAAGATAATTTCATAGTCATTATATGAAAAAGAGTACTTTTTATGACCAGGGGAGCCTAATTAGCTTGAGGTGATATGAATGTCTTATTATTTAGGGATTAAACAACTTCACCTTAGCAAGAAATGCAAACCAAGTTGAATGACTGCTTTGGTTGATGGATGTTAGCAGATTTAGAGTTTCAATGGTGATTAGATTTGCTTGATTTCATTACTCTATTAGGTTGTTTTGCCACATAAGTGAATTTCATCATCAATGTATCAAAATGCGTGCTCGGAACCAAGATTGGTGCCCTGCTAACTATAAATGATGGGAGGTACTCTTTATTTTGGAACTCAACCAATTATTATCAATAAGAAATGCAAATCAAGACGGAGGACACCATTGTTCCTTGGAATTGAATGCATTAATGGTTCATTGGCATTGTTTTCATATTGAATATAATAGTTAATAAAGATACTAAGGATAATTTCATAGTTATTACATGAAAAACAGTACTTTTAAAGATGAGGGGAGCCGAATTAGCTTGGGGTGATATGCATGTCTTATTATTTAGGGATTAAACAACTTCACCTTAGCATGAAATGCAAACCAAGTTGAATGACTGCTTTGACTGATGAATGTTACCAGATTTATAGTTTCAATGGTGTTTAGATTTGCTTGATTTAATTACTATACTAGGTTGTTTTGCCACATAAGTGAATTTCATCATCAATGTATCAAAATGTGTGCTCGGAACCAAGAGTAGAGCCCTGCAAACTATAAATGATGGGAGGTACTCTTTATTTTGGAACTCAACTAATTATTATCTATAAGAATTGCAAATCAAGACAGAGGAAACCATTGTTCATTGGAATTGAATGAATTGATGTCATTGAAGGTTCATGGGCATTGTTTTTATATTGAATATAGTAGTTAATAATGGTACAAAAGATAATTTCATAGTCATTACATGAAAAATAGAACTTTTAAATATAAGGGGAGCCTAATTAGCTTGAGGTGATATGAAAGTCTTATTATTTAGGAATTAAACAACTTCACCATAGCAAGAAATGGAAACCAATTTGAATGACTGCATTGGCTGATGGATGTTACCAGATTTAGAGTTTTAATGGTGTTTATAATTGCTTGATTTAATTACTATACTAGGTTGTTTTGGCACATATGTGAATTTTATCATCAATGTATTAAAATGTGTGCTTGGAACCAAAAGAGGAGCCGTGCTAGCTAGAAATGATGGGAGGTACTTTTTATTTTAGAACTCAACCAATTATTATCAGTAAGAAATGCAAATCAAGATGGAGGACTCTATTGTTTGTTGGAATTGAATCAATTAATGTCATTGAAGGTTGATGGACATTGTTTTGATATTGAATATAATAGTTAATAAAGATACAAAAGATCATTTCATAGTCATTACATGAAAAATAGTACTTTTAATGATGAGGGGAGCCTAATTAGATTGAGCTGATATGAATGTCTTATTATTTAGTGATTCAACAACTTCACCTAAGCAAGAAATGCAAACCAAGTTGAATGATTGGTTTGGCTTATCGATGTTAGCAGATTTAGAGTTTCAATGGTACTTAGATTTGCTTGATTTAATTACTATACTAGGTTGTTTTGCCGTATAAGTGAATTTCATCAACAATGTATCAAAATGTGTGCATGGAACCAAGAGTGGAGCCCTGGTAACTAGAAATGATGGGAGGTACTCTTTATTTTGGAACTCAACCAATTATTATCAATAAGAAATGCAAATCAAGAGGGAGGACACCATTGTTCCTTGGAAGTGAATGAATTGATGTCATTGAAGGTTCATGGGCATTTTTTTTATAATGAATATAATATTTAATAAAGATACAAAAGACAATTTCATAGTCATTACAAGAAAAATAGTACCTTTAAAGACTTGGGGAGCCTAATTAGTTTGAAGTGATATGAAAATCTTATTATTTCGGGATTAAAAAAACTTCACATTAGCAGGAAATGCAAACCAAGAGGAATGACTGCTTTGGCTGATGGAAGCTAGCAGATTAAGAGTTTCAATGGTGATTAGATTTGCACAATTGAATTACTATACTAGGTTGTTTTGCCATATATGTGAATTTCATTATCAATGCATCAAAATGTGTGCTTGGAACCAAAAGTAGATCCCTGCTAACTAGAATGATGGGAGGTAGTCTTTATTTTGGTGCTCAACCAATTATTATCAATAAGAAATGCAAATCAAGATGGTGGACTCCATTGTTTGTTGGAATTGAATGAATTAATGTCAATGAAGGTTCATGGGAATTGTTTTTATATTGGATATAATAGTTAATAAAGATGCAAAAGATAATTTCATTGTCATTACATAAAAAATAGTACTTTGTATGATGAGGGGAGCGTAATTAGCTTGAGGTGATATGAATGACTTATTATTTAGTGATTCAACAACTTCACCTTAGCAAGAAATGCAAACCAAGTTGAATGACTGGTTTGGCTGATGGATGTTAGCAGATTTAGAGTTTCAATGGTGATTAGATTTGCTTGATTTAATTACTATACTAGGTTGTTTTGCCACATAAGTGAATTTCATCAACAATGTATCAAAATGTGTGCATGGAACCAAGAGTGGAGCCCTGTTAACTAGAAATGATGGGAGGTGCTCTTTATTTTGGATCTCAACCAATTATTATCAATAAGAAATGCAAATCAAGAGGGAGGACGCCATTGTTCCTTGGAATTGAATGAATTGATGTCATTGAAGGTTCATGGGCATTGTTTTTATAATGAATATAATATTTAACAAAGATACAAAAGATAATTTCATAGTCATTACAAGAAAAATAGTACCTTTAAAGACGTGGGGAGCCTAATTAGTTTGAGGTGATATGAAAATCATATTATTTTGGGATTAAAAAAACTTCACATTAGCAGGAAATGTAAACCAAGAGGAATGACTACTTTGGCTGATGGAAGCTAGCAGATTAAGAGTTTCAATGGTGATTAGATTTGCTTGATTTAATTACTATACTAGGTTGTTTTGCCACATTTTTAAAGACGAGTGGAGCGTAATTAGCTTGAGGCGATATGAATGTCTTATTATTTAGGGATTAAACAACTTCACCTTAGCAAGAAATGCAAACCAAGTTGAATGACTGCTTTGGCTTTTCGATGTTAGCAGATTTAGAGTTTCAATGGTGTTTAGATTTGCTTGATTTAATTACTATACTAGGTTGTTTTGTCACATAAGTGAATTTCATCATCAATGTATCAAAATGTGTGCATGGAACCAGGAGTGGAGCCCTGCTAACTACAAAAGATGGGAGGTACTCTTTATTTTGGAACTCAACCTATTATTATCAATAAGAAATTGAAATCAAGAGGGAGGACACCATTGTTCATTGGAATTGAATGAATTGATGTCATCAAAGGTTCATGGGCATTGTTTTTATATTGAATATAATATTTAGTAAAGATACAAAAGATAATTTCATAGTCATTACATGAAAAATAGTACCTTTAAAGACGGGAGCCTAATTAGCTTGAGGTGATATGAATGTCTTATTATTTTTGGATTAAAAGAACTTCACATTAGTAAGAAATGCAAACCAATAGGAATGACTACTTTGGCTGATGAAAGTTAGCAGATTAAGAGTTTCAATGGTGATTAGATTTCCTGGATTGAATTACTATACTAGGTTGTTTTGCCATATATGTCAATTTATTATCAATGCATCAAAATGTGTGCTTGGAACCAAGGTTGGAGCCATGCTAATTAGAATGATGGGAGGTACTCTTTATTTTGGAACTCAACCAATTATTATCAATAAGAAATGCAAATCAAGATGGTGGACTCCATTGTTTGTTGGAATTGAATGAATTGATGTCATTGAAGGTTCATGGGCATTGTTTTTATATCGAATATAATAGTTAATAAAGATACAAAAGATAATTTCATAGTCATTACATGAAAAATAGTACTTTTAAATATAAGGGGAGCCTAATTAGCTTGAGGTGATATGAAAGTCTTATTATTTAGGGAATAAAAAACTTCACCTTGGCAAGAAATGGAAATCAAGTTAAATCACTGCTTTGGCTGATAGATATTAGCAGATTTAGAGTTTCAATGGTCATTATAATTGCTTGATTTAGTTACTATACTAGGTTGTTTTGCCACATATGTGAATTTCATCATCAATGTATCAAAATGTGTGCTTGGAACCAAAAGAGGAGCCTTGCTAACTAGAAATGATGGGAGGTACTTTTTATTTTGGAACTCAACCAATTATTATCAGTAAGAAATGCAAACCAAGATGGGGGACTCCATTATTTGTTGGAATTGAATGAATTAATGTCATTGATGGTCATGGGCGTTGTTTTTATATTGAATATAGTAGTTAATAAAGATACAATAGATAATTTCATAGTCATTACATAAAAAATAGTACTTTTTAAGACGAGGGGAGCGTAATTAGCTTGAGGTGATATGAATGACTTATTATTTTGGGATTAAACAACTTCACCTTAGCAAAAAATGCATACGAAGTTGAATGACTACTTTCGCTGATGGATGTTAGTAGATTTAGAGTTTCAATGGTGATTAGATTTGCTTGATTTAATTACTATACTAGGTTGTTTTGCCACATAAGTGAATTTCATCATCAATGCATCAAAATGTTTGCTTGGAACAAAGAGTGGAGCCCTACTAACTAGAAATTATGGGAGGTACTCTTTATTTTGGATCTCAACCAATTATTATCAATAACAAATGCAAATCAAAAGGGAGGACTACATTGTTCATTGGAATTGAATGAATTGATGTCATTGAATGTTCATGGACATTGTTTTTATATTGAATATAATAATTAATAAAGATACAAAAGATAATTTCATAGTCATTACATGAAAAATAGTACCTTTAAGGAGGAGGGGAGCCTCATTAGCTTGAGGTGATAGGAAAGTATTATTATTAAGGGATTAAAAAAACTTCACATTAGCTAGAAATGCAAACGAAGAGGAATGACTACTTTGGCTGATGGAAGTTAGCAGATTAAGAGTTTCAATGGTGATTAGATTTGCTTGATTTAATTACTATAGTAGGTTGTTTTGCCATATATGTCAATTTCATCATCAATGCATCAAAATGTGTGCTTGGAACCAAAAGAGGATCCCTGCTAACTAGAATGATGGGAGGTACTCTTTATGTTGGAACTTAACCAATTATTATCAATAAGAAATTCAAATCAGGATGGAGGACTCCATTGTTTGTTAGAATTGAATGAATTGATGTCATTGAAGGTTCATGGGCATTATTTTTATATTGAATATCGTAGTTAATAAAGATACAAAAGATAATTTCATAGTCAATACATGAAAAATAGTACTTTTAAATGTTAAAGGAGCCTAATTAGCTTGGGGTGATATGAATGCCTTATTATTTAGGGAATAAAAAACCTCACCTTAGCAAGAAATGGAAACCAAGTTGAATGATTGCTTTGGCTGATGGATGTTAGCAGATTTAGAGTTTCAATGGTCATTATAATTGCTTGATTTAGTTAGTATACCAGGTTGTTTTGCCACATATGTGAATTTCATTATCAATGTATCAAAATGTGTGCTTGGAACCAAAAGAGGAGCCCTGCTAACTAGAAATGATGGGAGGTACTTTTTATTTTGGAACTCAATCAATTATTATCAGTAAGAAATGCAAACCAAGATGGGGGACTCCATTATTTGTTGGAATTGAATGAATTAATGTCATTGAAGGTCATGGGCGTTGTTTTTATATTGAATATAGTAGTTAATAAAGATACAACAGATAATTTCTTAGTCATTACATGAAAAATAGTACTTTTTAAGACGAGGGGAGCGTAATTAGCTTGACGTGATATGAATGACTTATTATTTTGGGATTAAACAACTTCACCTTAGCAAAAAATGCAAACGAAGTTGAATGACTACTTTCGCTGATGGATGTTAGTAGATTTAGAGTTTCAATGGTGATTAGATTTGCTTGATTTAATTACTATACTAGGTTGTTTTGCCACATAAGTGAATTTCATCATCAATGTATCAAAATGTTTGCTTGGAACCAAGAGTGGAGCCCTGCTAACTAGAAATTATGGGAGGTACTCTTTATTTTGGATCTCAACCAATTATTATCAATAACAAATGCAAATCAAAAGGGAGGACAACATTGTTCATTGGAATTGAATTAATTGATGTCATTGAAGGTTCATGGACATTGTTTTTATATTGAATATAATAATTAATAAAGATACAAAAGATAATTTCGTAGTCATTACATGAAAAATAGTACCTTTAAGGACGAGGGGAGCCTCATTAGCTTGAGGTGATATGAAAGTCTTATTATTGAGGGATTAAAAAAACTTCACATTAGCTAGAAATGCAAACGAAGAGGAATGACTACTTTGGCTGATGGAAGTTAGAAGATTAAGAGTTTCAATGGTGATTAGATTTGCTTAATTTAATTACTATACTAGGTTGTTTTGCCATATATGTCAATTTCATCATCAATGCATCAAAATGTGTGCTTGGAACCGAAAGAGGATCCTGCTAACTAGAATGATGGGAGGTACTCTTTATGTTGGAACTCAACCAATTATTATCAATAAGAAATTCAAATCAGGATGGAGGACTCCATTGTTTGTTGGAATTGAATGAATTGATGTCATTGAAGGTTCATGGGCATTGATTTTATATTGAATATCGTAGTTAATAAAGATACACAAGATAATTTCATAGTCAATACATGAAAAATAGTACTTTTAAATATAAAAGGAGCCTAATTAGCTTGGGGTGATAAGAAAGTCTTATTATTTAGGGAATAAAACTTCACCTTGGCAGGAAATGGAAACCAAGTTGAATGACTACTTTGGCTGATGGATGTTAGCAGATTTAGAGTTTCAATGGTCATTATAATTGCTTGATTTACTTACTATATTAGGTTGTTTTGCCACATATGTGAATTTCATCATCAATGTATCAAAATGTGTGCTTAGATCCAAAAGAGGAGCACTGCTAACTAGAAATGATGGGAGGTACTCTTTATTTTACAACTCACCCAATTATTATCAATAAGAAATGCAAATCAAAAGGGAGGACTCCATTGTTTGTTGGAATGGAATGAATTCATGTCATTGAAGGTTCATGCGCTTTGTTTTTAGAATGAATATAGTAGTTAACAAAGATACAAAAGATAATTTCATAGTCATTCCATGAAAAATAGTCCTTGTAACGATGAGATGAACCTAATTAGCTTTAGGTGACAAGAAAGACTTATTATTTAGGGTATAAACAACTTCACATTAGCAAGAACCAAGTTGAATGACTGCTTTGGCTGATGGATGTTAGCAGATTTAGAGTTTCAATGGTGTTTAGATTTGCTTGATTTTATTACTATAATAGGTTGTGTTGCCACGTATTTGAATTTCATAATCAATGTATCAAAATGTGTGCTTGGAACTAAAGGAGGAGCACTGGTAACTAGATATGATGGGAGGTACTCATTATTTTGGAACCCAACCAATTATTATCAATAATAAATGCAAATCAAGAGGGAGGACTCCATTTTTTGTTCGAATGGAATGAATTCATGTCATTGATGGTTTTTGCGCATTGTTTTTAGAATGAATGTAGTAGTTAACAAACATACAAAAGATAATTTCATAGGTATTGCATGAAAAATTGACCTTGTAACGACAAGTTGAATCTAATTAGCTTGAGGATACAAGAAAGTCTTATTATTTAAATGCAAACCAAGATGAATGACTGCTTTGCTTGATGGAAGGTAGCAGATTAAGAGTTTCAGTGGTGTTTAGATTTGTTTGATTTAATTACTATACCAGCTTGTTTTGCCAAATATGTGAATTTCATAATCAATGTATCAAAATGTGTGCTTTCAACAAAAATGGGAGCACTGCTAACTATAAATAATGGGAGGTACTATTTATTTTGGAACTCAACAATTATAATCAATAAGAAATGCAAATCATGAGGGAGGACTCCATTGTTTGTTGGCATGGAATGAATTCATGTCATTGAAGGTTCATGCGCATTGTTTTTAGAATGAATATAGTAGTTAACAAAGATACAAAAGATAATTTCATAGTCATTGCATGAAAAATAGTCCTTGTAATGACGAGTTGAACCTAATTAGCTTGTGGTGACAAGAAAGTCTTATTACTTAGGGATTAAACAACTTCACATTAGCAAGAAATGCAAACCAAGATGAATGATTGCTTTGGTTGATGGAAAGTAGCAGATTAAGAGTTTCAATGGTGTTTATATTTGCTTTATTTAATTACTATACTAGCTTGTTTTGCCATATATGTCAATTTCATCATCAATGTATCGAAATTTATGCTTAGAACCAAAAGAGGAGCACTGCTAACTAGAAATGATTGGAGGTACTCTTTGTTTCGGAACTCAACCAATTATAATTAATAAGATATGCAAATCAAGAGGGAGGACTCCATTGTTTGTTGGAATGGAATGAATTCATGTCATTGAAGGTTCATGCGCATTGTTTTTTAAATGAATATAGTCGTTAACAAAGATGCAAAAGATAATTTTATAGTCATTGCATGAAAAATAGTCCTTGGAAAGACGAGTTGAATCTAATTAGCTTGATGTGACAAGAAAGTCTTATCATTTAAGGATTAAACAACTTCACATTAGCAAGAAATGCAAACCAAGAGGAATGACTGCTTTGGTTGATGGAAGGTGGCAGATTAAGAGTTTCAATGGTGTTTAGATTTGCTTGATTTAATTACTATACTAACTTGTTTTGCCACATATGTCAATTTCATCATCAATGTATCGAAATTTGTGCTTGGAACCAAAAGAGGAGCCTTGCAAACTACAAATGATGGGAGGTACTCTTTATTTTGCAACTCAACCAATTATTATCAATAAGAAATGCAAATCAAGAGGGAGGACTCCATTGTTTGTTGGAATTAAGTGAATTCATGTCATAGAAAGTTCATGGGCATTGTTTTTAGAATGAATATAGTAGTTAATAGTGATACAAAAGATAATTTCATAGTCATTGCATGAAAAATAGTCCTTGTAATGACGAGTTGAACCTAATTAGCTTTTGGTGAGAAGAAAGTCTTATTATTTAGGGATTAAACAACTTCACCTTACCAAGAAATGCAAACCAAGTTGAATGACTGGTTTGGCTGATGGATGTTAGCAGATTTAGAGTTTCAATGGTGATTAGATTTGCTTGATTTAATTACTATACTAGGTTGTTTTGCCACATATGTGAATTTTATCATCAATGCATCAAATTGTGTGCTTGGAACCAAGAGTGGAGTCCTGCTAACTAGAAATGATGGGAGGTACTCTTTATTTTGGAACTTAACTAATTATTATCAATAAGAAATGCAAATGAAGACGGAGGAAACCATTATTCGTTGGAATTGAATGAATTGATGTCATTGAATGTTCATGGGCATTGTTTTTATATTGAATATAGTAGTTAATAAAGATACAAAAGATAATTTCATAGTCATTACATGAAAAATAGTACTTTTAAATATAAGGGGAGCCTAATTAGCTTGAGGAGAAATGAAAGTCTTATTATTTAGGGATTAAACAACTTCACCATAGCAAGAAATGGAAACCAAGTTGAATGACTGCTTTGGCTGATGGATGTTACCAGATTTAGGGTTTCAATGGTGTTTATAATTGCTTCATTTAATTACTATACTAGATTATTTTGCCATAAATGTGAATTTCATCATCAATGTATCAAAATATGTGCTTGGAACCAAAAGAGGAGCCTTGCTAACTAGAAATGATGGAAGGTACTCTTTATTTTGGATCTCAACTAATTATTATCAATAACAAATGCAAATCAAGATGGAGGAAACCATTGTTTGTTGGAATTGAATGAATTGATGTCATTGAAGGTTCATGGGCATTTTTTTTATATTGAATATAGTAGTTAATAAAGATAGAACAGATAAGTTCTTAGTTATTACATGAAAAATAGTACTTTTTAAGACCAGGGGAGCCTAATTAGCTTGAGGTGATATGAATGACTTATTATTTAGGGATTAAACAACTTCAACTTAGCAAAAAATGCGAAACAAGTGGAATGACTGCTTTGGCTGATGGATGTTAGCAGATTTAAAGTTTCAATGGTGATTAGATTTTCTTGAATTAATTACTATACTAGGTTGTTTTGCCACATAAGTGAATTTCATCATCAATGTATCAAAATGTGTGCTTGAAACCAAGAGTAGAGCCCTGCTAAGTAGAAATGATGGGAGGTACTCTTTATTTTGGATCTCAACCAATTAATATCAATAACAAATGCAAATCAAAAGGGAGGACTCCATTGTTCGTTGGAATTGAATGAATTGATGTCATTGATGGTTCATGGACATTGTTTTTATATTGAATATACAAGTTAATAAAGATACAATAGATAATTTCATAGTCATTACATGAAAAATAGTACTTTTAAATATAAGGGGAGCCAAATTAGCTAGAGGTGATATGAAAGTCTTATTATTTAGGGATTAAACAACTTCACCTTAGCAAGCAATGGAAGCCAAGTTGAATGACTGCTTTGGTTGATGGATGTTAGCAAATTTAGAGTTTCAATGGCGTTTATAATTGCTTGATTTAATTACTATACTAGGTTGTTTTGTCACATATGTGAATTTCATCATCAATGTATCAAAATGTGTGCTAGGAACCAAAAGAGGAGCCCTGCTAACTAGAAATGATGGGAGGTACTTTTTATTTTACAACTCAACCAATTATTATCAGTAGGAAATGCAAATCAAGATGGGGGACTCCATTGTATTGAATTGAATGAATTAATGTCATTGAAGCTTCATGGGCATTGTTTTTATATTGAATATAGTAGTTAATAAAGATACAAAAGATAATTTCATAGTCATTACATAAAAAATATTACTTTTAATGATGAGGGGAGCCTAATTAGCTTGGGGTGATATGCATGTCTTATTATTTAGGGATTAAACAACTTCACGTTAGCAAGAAATGCCAACCAAGTTGAATGACTACTTTGACTGATGCATGTTAGCAGATTTAGAGTTTCAATGGTGTTTAGATTTGCTTGATTTAATTACTATACTAGGTTGTTTTGCCGCATAAGTGAATTTCATCATCAATGTATCAAAATGTGTGCTCGGAACCAAGAGTAGAGCCCTGCTAAATATAAATAATGGGAGTTACTCTTTATTTTGGAACTCAACTAATTATTATCAATAAGAATTGCAAATCAAGAAGGAGGAGACCATTGTTCGTTGGAATTGAATGAATTGATGTCATTGAAGGTTCATGGGCATTGTTTTTATATTGAATATAGGAGTTAATAAAGGTACAAAAGATAATTTCATAGTCATTACATGAAAAATAGAACTTTTAAATATAAGGGGAGCCTAATTAGCTTGAGGTGATATGAAAGTCTTATTATTTAGGAATTAAACAACTTCACCATAGCAAGAAATGGAAACCAAGTTGAATGACTGCTTTGGCTGATGGATGTTACCAGATTTAGAGTTTCAATGGTGTTTATAATTGCTTGATTTAATTACTATACTAGGTTCTTTTGCCACATATGTGAATTTCATCATCAATGTATCAAAATGTGTGCTTGGAACCAAAAGAGGAGCCCTGCTAGCTAGAAATGATGAGAGGTACTTTTTATTTTAGAACTCAACCAATTATTATAAGTAAGAAATGCAAATCAAGATGGAGGACACCATTGTTTGTTGGAATTGAATCTATTAATGTGATTGAAGGTTGATGGGCATTGTTTTGATATTGAATATAATAGTTAATAAAGATAGAAAAGATCATTTCATAGTCATTACATGAAAAATAGTACTTTTAATGACGAGGGGAGCCTAAATAGATTGAGCTGATATGAATGTCTTATTATTTAGGGATTCAACAACTTCACCTAAGCAAGAAATGAAAACCAAGTTGAATGACTGCTTTGGCTTATCGATGTTAGCAGATTTAGAGTTTCAATGGTGATTAGATTTGCTTGATTGAATTACTCTCCTAGGTTGTTTTGCCACATAAGTGAATTTCATCATCAACATATAAAAATGTGTGCTTGAAACCAAGAGTTGAGCCCTGCTAACTAGAAATGATGGGAGGTACTCTTTATTTTGGATATCAACCAATTATTATCAATAACAAATGCAAATAAAAAGGGAGGACTCCATTGTTCATTGGAATGGAATGAATTGATGTCATTGAAGGTACATGGACATTGTTTTTAGATTGAATATAATAGTTAATAAAGATACAAAAGATATATTCGTAGTCATTACATGAAAAATAGTACCTTTCAAGACGAGGGGAGCCTCATTTGCTTGAGGTTATATGAAAGTCATATTATTTAGGGATTAAACAACTTCACCAAAGCAAGAAATGGAAACCAAGTTGAATGACTGCTTTGGATGATGGATGTTACCAGATTTAGTGTTTTAATGGTGTTTATAATTGCTTGATTTAATTACTATACTAGGTTGTTTTGCCACATATATGAATTTCATCATCAATGTATCAAAATGTGTGCTTGGAACCAAAAGAGGAGCCCTGCTAACTAGAAATGATGGGAGGTACTTTTTATTTTACAACTCAACCAATTATTATCAGTAGGAAATGCAAATCAAGATGGGGGACTCCATTATTTTTTGGAATTGAATGAATTAATGTCATTCAAGCTTCATGGGCATTTTTTTTATATTGAATATAGTAGTTAAGAAAGATACAAAAGATAATTTCATAGTCATTACATGAAAAAGAGTACTTTTTACGACTAGGGGAGCCTAATTAGCTTGAGGTGATATGAATGTCTTAGTATTTAGGGATTAAACAACTTCACCTTAGCAAGAAATGCAAACCAAGTTGAATGACTGCTTTGGTTGATGGATGTTAGCAGATTTAGAGTTTCAATGGTGTTTAGATTTGCTTGATTTAATTACTATACAAGGTTGTTTTGCGACATAAGTGAATTTCATCATCAATGTATCAAAATGTGTGCACGGAACCAAGAGTAGAGCCCTGCCAACTATAAATGATGGGAGGTACTCTTTATTTTGGAACTCATCTAATTATTATCAATAAGAATTGCAAATCAAGACGGAGGAAACCATTGTTCGTTGGAATTGAATGAATTGATGTCATTGAAGGTTCATGGGCATTGTTTTTATATTGAATATAGTAGTTAATAAAGGTACAAAAGATAATTTCATAGTCATTACATGAAAAATAGAACTTTTAAATATAAGGGGAGCCTAATTAGCTTGAGGTGATATGAAAGTCTTATTATTTAGGGATTAAACAACTTCACCATAGCAAGAACTGGAAACTGAGTTGAATGACTGCTTTGGCTGATGGATGTTACCAGATTTAGAGTTTCAATGGTGTTTATAATTGCTTGATTTAATTACTATACTAGGTTCTTTTGCCACATATGTGAATTTCATCATCAATGTATCAAAATGTGTGCTTGGAACCAAAAGAGGAGCCCTGCTAGCTAGAAATGATGTGAGGTACTTTTTATTTTAGAACTCAACCGATTATTATCAGTAAGAAATGCAAATCAAATGGAGGACTCCATTGTTTTTTGGAATTGAATCAATTAATGTCATTGAAGGTTGATGGGCATTGTTTTGATATTGAATATAATAGTTAATAAAGATACAAAAGATCATTTCATAGTCATTACATGAAAAATAGTACTTTTAATGATGAGGGGAGCCTAATTAGATTGAGCTGATATGAATGTCTTATTATTTAGGGATTCAACAACTTCACCTAAGCAAGAAATGCAATCCAAGTTGAATGACTGCTTTGGCTTATTGATGTTAGCAGCTTTAGAGTTTCAATGGTGATTAGATTTGCTTGATTTAATTACTCTACTAGGTTGTTTTGCCACATAAGTGAATTTCATCATCAACGTATAAAAATGTGTGCTTGAAACCAAGAGTTGGGCCCTGCTAACTAGAAATGATGGGAGGTACTCTTTATTTTGGATCTCAACTAATTATTATCAATAACAAATGCAAATCAAAAGGGAGGACTCCATTGTTCGTTGGAATTGAATGAATTGATGTCATTGAAGGTTCATGGACGTTGTTTTTAGATTGAATATAATAGTTAATAAAGATACAAAAGATATATTCGTAGTCATTACATGAAAAATAGTACCTTTCAAGACGAGGAGAGCCTCATTACAAAAGATTTTAGAGTTTCAATGGTGTTTTGATTTGCTTCATTTAATTACTATACTAGGTTGTTTTGCCACATAAGTGAATTTCATCATCAATGTATCAAAATGTGTGCATGGAACCGAGAGTGGAGCCCTGTTAACTAGAAATGATGGGAGGTACTCTTTATTTTGGAACTCAACCAATTATTATAAATAAGAAATGCAAATCAAGAAGGAGGACACCATTGTTCGTTGGAATTGAATGAATTGATGTCATAGAAGGTTCATGGGCATTGTTTTTATTTTGAATATAATATTTAATAAAGATACAAAAGATAAGTTCATAGTTATTACATCACAAATAGTACCTTTAACGACGAAGGGAGCCTAATTAGTTTCAGGTCGTATGAAAATCTTATTATTTTGGGACTAAAAAATCTTCACATTAGCAAGAAATGCAAACGAAGGGGAATGACTGCTTTGGCTGATGGAAGTTAGCAGATTAAGAGTGTCAATGGTGATCAGATTTGCTTGATTGAATTACTATACTAGGTTGTTTTGCCATATATGTCAACTTCATTATCAATGCATCAAAATGTTTGCTTGAAACCAAAAGTGGAGCCCTGCTAACTAGAAATGATGGGAGGTACTTTTTATTTTAGAACTCAACCAATTATTATCAGTAAGAAATGCAAATCAAGATGGAGGACTCCATTGTTTGTTGGAATTGAAACAATTAATGTCATTGAAGGTTGATGGGCATTGTTTTTCTATTGGATATAATAGTTAATAAAGATACAAAAGATATATTCGTAGTCATTACATGAAAAATAGTACCTTTCAAGACGAGGAGAGCCTCATTAGCTTGAGGTGATACAAAAGTCATATTATTTAAGGATTAAACAACTTCACCAAAGCAAGAAATGGAAACCAAGTTGAATGACTGCTTTGGATGATGGATGTTACCAGATTTAGTGTTTTAATGGTGTTTATAATTGCTTGATTTAATTACTATACTAGGTTGTTTTGCCACATATGTGAATTTCTTCATCAATGTATCAAAATGTGTGCTTGGAACCAAAAGAGGAGCCCTGCTAACTAGAAATGATGGGAGGTACTTTTTATTTTACAACTCAACCAATTATCATCAGTAGGAAATGCAAATCAAGATGGGGGACTCCATTGTTTTTTGGAATTGAATGAATTAATGTCATTCAAGCTTCATGGGCATTGTTTTTATATTGAATATAGTAGTTAATAAAGATACAAAAGATAATTTCATAGTCATTACATGAAAAAGAGTACTTTTTATGACCACGGGAGCCTAATTAGCTTGAGGTGATATGAATGTCTTAGTATTTAGGGATTAAACAACTTCACCATAGCAAGAAATGCATACCAAGTTGAATGACTGCTTTGGCTGATGGATGTTAGTGGATTTAGAGTTTCAATGGTGATTAGATTTGCTTGATTTAATTACTATACTAGGTTGTTTTGCCACATAAGTGAATTTCATCATCAATGTATCAAAATGTGTGCTCGAAACCAAGAGTGGAGCCCTGCTCACTAGAAATGATGGGAGGTACTCTTTATTTTGGAACTCAACCAATTATTATCAATAAGAAATGCAAATCAAGACAGAAGACACCATTGTTCCTTGAAATTGAATGAATATATGTCGTTGAAGGTTCATGGGCATTGTTTTTATATTAAGTATAATAGTTAAAAAAGATACAAGAGATAATTTCATAGTCATTACATGAAAAATAGTACTTTTAAAGCCAAGGGGAGCCTAATTAGTTTGAGTTGATATGAAAGTCTTTTTATTTAGGGATTAAAAAAAATTCACATTAGCAAGAAATGCAAGCCAAGTGGAATGACTGCTTTGGCTGATGGAAGTTAGCAGATTAAGAGTTTCAATGCTGATTAGATTTGCTTGATTGAATTACTATACTAGGTTGTCTTGCTATGTATGTCAATTTCCTTATCAATGTATCAAAATGTGTGCTTGGAAACAAAAGTGGAGCCCTGCTCACTAGAATGATGTGAGGTACACTTTATTTTGGAACTCAACAAATTATTATAAATAAGAAATGCAAATCAAGATGGTGGACTCCATTGTTTGTTGGAATTGAATGAATTAATGCCATTGAAGGTTCATGGGCATTGCTTTTATATTGAATATAATAGTTAATAAAGATACAAAAGATAATTTCATAGTGATTACATGAAAAATAGTACTTTTTAAGACAAGGGGAGCTTAATTAGCTTGAGGTGATATGAATGACTTATTATTTAGGGACTAAACAACTTCACCTTAGCAAGAAATGCAAACCAAATTGAATGACTGGTTTGGCTGATGGATGTTAGCAAATTTAGAGTTTCAATGGTGATTAGATTTGCTTGATTTAATAACTATACTAGGTTGTTTTGCCACATAAGTGAATTCATCATCAATGTATCAAAATGTCTGCTTCGAAACAAGAGTGGAGTCCTGCTAACTAGAAATGATGGGAGGTACTCTTTATTTTGGAATTCAACTAATTATTATCAATAATAAATGCAAATCAAGACAGAGGAAACAATTGTTCGTCGAAATTGAATGAATTGATGTCATTGAAGGTTCATGGGCATTGTTTTTATATTGAATATAGTAGTTAATAAAGATACAAAAGGTAATTTCATAGTCATTACATGAAAAATAGTACTTTTAAATATAAGGGGAGCCTAATTAAGGATTAAACAACTTCACTATAGCAAGAAATGGAAACCAAGTTGAATGACTGCTTTGGCTGATGGATGTCACCAGATTTAGAGTTTCAATCGTGTTTATAAATGCTTGATCTAATTACTATACTAGGCTGTTTTGCCACATATGTGAATTTTATCATCAATGTATCAAAATGTGTGCCTGGAACCAAAAGAGGAGCCCTGCTAACTAGAAATGATGGAGGGTACTTTTTATTTTAGAACTCAACCAATTATTATCAGTAAGAAATGCAAATCAAGATGGAGGACTCCACTGTTTGTTTGAATTGAATCAATTAATGTCATTGAAGGTTGATGGCATTGTTTTTGTATTGAATATAATAGTTAATAAAGATACAAAAGCTAATTTCATAGTCATTACATAAAAAATAGTACTTTTAATGATGAGGGGAGCCTAATTAGCTTGGGGTGATATGCATGTCTTATTATTTAGGGATTAAACAACTTCACCTAAGCAAGAAATGCAAACCAAGTTGAATGATTGCTTTGGTTATCGATGTTAGCAGATTTAGAGTTTCAATGGTGATTAAATTTGCTTGATTTAATTACTCTACTAGGTTGTTTTGCCACATAAGTGAATTTCATCATCAACGTATAAAAATGGGTGCTTGAAACCAAGAGTTTAGCCCTGCTAACTAGAAATGATGTGAGGTACTCTTTATTTTGGATCTCAACTAATTATTATCAGTAGGAAATGCAAATCAAGATGGGGGACTCCATTGTTTTTTGGAATTGAATGAATTAATGTCATTGAAGCTTCATGGGCATTGTTTTTATTTTGAATATAGTAGTTAATAAAGATACAAAAGATAATTTCATAGTCATTACATGAAAAAGAGTACTTTTTACGACCAGGGGAGCCTAATTAGCTTGAGGTGATATGAATGTCTTAGTATTTAGGGATTAAACAACTTCACCTTAGCAAGAAATGCAAACCAAGTTGAATGACTACTTTGGATGATGGATGTTAGCAGATTTAGAGTTTCAATGGTGATTAGATTTGCTTGATTTAATTACTATACTAGGTTGTTTTGCCACATAAGTGAATTTCATCATCAATGTATCAAAATGTGTGCTCGGAACCAAGAGTTGAGCCCTGCTAAGTAGAAATGATGGGAGGTACTCTTTATTTTGGAACTCATCTAATTATTATCAATAAGAATTGCAAATCAAGACGGAGGAACCCATTGTTCGTTGGAATTGAATGAATTGATGTCATTGAAGGTTCATGGGCATTGTTTTTATATTTAATATAGTAGTTAATAAAGGTACAAAAGATAATTTCATAGTCATTACATGAAAAATATAACTTTTAAATATAAGGGGAGCCTAATTAGCTTGAGGTGATATGAAAGTCTTATTATTTAGTGATTAAATAACTTCACCACAGCAAGAAATGGAAACCAAGTTGAATGACTGCTTTGGCTGATGGATGTTACCAGATTTAGAGTTTCAATGGTGTTTATAATTGCTTGATTTAATTACTATACTAGGTTCTTTTGCCACATATGTGAATTTCATCATCAAGGTATCAAAATGTGTGCTTGGAACCAAAAGAGGAGCCCTGCTAGCTAGAAATGATGGTAGGTACTTTTTATTTTAGAACTCAACCAATTATTATCAGTAAGAAATGCAAATCAAGATGGAGGACTCCATTGTTTGTTGGAATTGAATCAATTAATGTGATTGAAGGTTGATGGGCATTGTTTTTATATTGAATATAATAGTTAATAAAGATACAAAAGATCATTTCATAGTCATTACATGAAAAATAGTAATTGTAATGACGAGGGGAGCCTAATTAGATTGAGCTGATATGAATGTCTTATTATTTAGGGATTCAACAACTTCTCCTAAGCAAGAAATGCAAACCAAGTTGAATGTCTGATATGAATGTCTTATTGTTTTGCCACATAAGTGAATTTCATCATCAATGTATCAAAATGTGTGCATGGAACTGAGAGTGGAGCCCTGTTAACCAGAAATGATGGGAGGTACTCTTTATTTTGGAACTCAACCAATTATTATAAATAAGAAATGCAAATCAAGAAGGAGGACACCATTGTTCGTTGGAATTGAATGAATTGATGTCATAGAAGGTTCATGGGCATTGTTTTTATTTTGAATATAATATTTAATAAAGATACAAAAGATAAGTTCATAATTATTACATCACAAATAGTACCTTTAACGACGAAGGGAGCCTAATTAGTTTCAGGTCATATGAAAATCTTATTATTTTGGGATTAAAAAATCTTCACATTAGCAAGAAATGCAAACGAAGAGGAATGACTGCTTTGGCTGATGGAAGTTAGCAGATTAAGAGTGTCAATGGTGATCAGATTTGCTTGATTGAATTACTATACTAGGTTGTTTTGCCATATATGTCAACTTCATTATCAATGCATCAAAATGTTTGCTTGAAACCAAAAGTGGAGCCCTGCTAACTAGAAATGATGGGAGGTACTTTTTATTTTAGAACTCAACCAATTATTATCAGTAAGAAATGCAAATCAAGATGGAGGACTCCATTGTTTGTTGGAATTGAAACAATTAATGTCATTGAAGGTTGATGGGCATTGTTTTTCTATTGGATATAATAGTTAATAAAGATACAAAAGATATATTCGTAGTCATTACATGAACAATAGTACCTTTCAAGACGAGGAGAGCCTCATTAGCTTGAGGTGATACAAAAGTCATATTATTTAAGGATTAAACAACTTCACCAAAGCAAGAAATGGAAACCAAGTTGAATGACTGCTTTGGATGATGGATGTTACCAGATTTAGTGTTTTAATGGTGTTTATAATTGCTTGATTTAATTACTATACTAGGTTGTTTTGCCACATATGTGAATTTCTTCATCAATGTATCAAAATGTGTGCTTGGAACCAAAAGAGGAGCCCTACTAACTACAAATGATGGGAGGTACTTTTTATTTTAGAACTCAACCAATTATTATCAATAAGAAATGCAAATCAAGATGGAGGACTCCATTGTTTGTTGGAATTGAATCAATTAATGTCATTAAAGGTTGATGGGCATTGTTTTGATATTGAATATAATAGTTAATAAAGATACAAAAGATCATTTCATAGTCATTACATGAAAAATAGTACTTTTAATGACGAGGGGAGCCTAATTAGATTGAGCTGATATGAATGTCTTATTATTTAGGGATTCAACAACTTCACCTAAGCAAGAAATGCAAACCAAGTTGAATGACTGCTTTGGCTTATCGATGTTAGCAGATTTAGAGTTTCAATGGTGATTAGATTTGCTTGATTTAATTAGTCTACTAGGTTGTTTTGCCACATAAGTGAATTTCATCATCAACTTATAAAAATGTGTGCTTGAAACCAAGAGTTGAGCCCTGCTACCTAGAAATGATGGGAGGTAGTCTTTATTTTGGATCTCAACCAATTATTATCAATAACAAATGCAAATCAAAAGGGAGGACTCCATTGTACGTTGGAATGGAATGAATTGATGTCATTGAAGGTTCATGGACATTATTTTTCGATTGAATATAATAGTTAATAAAGATACAAAAGATAATTTCGTAGTCATTACATGAACAATAGTACCTTTCAAGACGAGGGGAGCCTCATTAGCTTGAGGTGATATGAAAGTCATATTATTTAGGGATTAAACAACTTCACAAAAGCAAGAAATGGAATCCAAGTTGAATGACTGCTTTGGATGATGGATGTTACCAGATTTAGTGTTTTAATGGTGTTTATAATTGCTTGATTTAATTACTATACTAGGTTGTTTTGCCACATATGTGAATTTCTTCATCAATGTATCAAAATGTGTGCTTGGAACCAAAAGAGGAGCCCTACTAACTACAAATGATGGGAGGTACTTTTTATTTTAGAACTCAACCAATTATTATCAATAAGAAATGCAAATCAAGATGGAGGACTCCATTGTTTGTTGGAATTGAATCAATTAATGTCATTGAAGGTTGATGGGCATTGTTTTGATATTGAATATAATAGTTAATAAAGATACAAAAGATCATTTCATAGTCATTACATGAAAAATAGTACTTTTAATGACGAGGGGAGCCTAATTAGATTGAGCTGATATGAATGTCTTATTATTTAGGGATTCAACATCTTCACCTAAGCAAGAAATGCAAACCAAGTTGAATGACTGCTTTGGCTTATCGATGTTAGCAGATTCAGAGTTTCAATGGTGATTAGATTTGCTTGATTTAATTACTCTACTAGGTTGTTTTGCCACATAAGTGAATTTCATCATCAATGTATCAAAATGTGTGCATGGAACCGAGAGTGGAGCCCTGTTAACCAGAAATGATGGGAGGTACTCTTTATTTTGGAACTCAACCAATTATTAAAAATAAGAAATGCAAATCAAGAAGGAGGACACCATTGTTCATTGGAATTGAATGAGTTGATGTCATAGAAGGTTCATGGACATTGTTTTTAGATTGAATATAATAGTTAATAAAGATACAAAAGATATATTCGTAGTCATTACATGAAAAATAGTACCTTTCAAGACGAGGGGAGCCTCATTAGCTTGAGGTGATATGAAAGTCATATTATTTAGGGATTAAACAACTTCACAAAAGCAAGAAATGGAAACCAAGTTGAATGACTGCTTTGGATGATGGATGTTACCAGATTTAGTGTTTTAATTGTGTTTATAATTTCTTGATTTAATTACTATACTAGGTTGTTTTGCCACATATGTGAATTTCTTCATTAATGTATCAAAATGTGTGCTTGGAACCAAAAGAGGAGCCCTACTAACTACAAATGATGGGAGGTACTTTTTATTTTAGAACTCAACCAATTATTATCAATAAGAAATGCAAATCAAGATGGAGGACTCCATTGTTTGTTGGAATTGAATCAATTAATGTCATTGAAGGTTGATGGGCATTGTTTTGATATTGAATATAATAGTTAATAAAGATACAAAAGATCATTTCATAGTCATTACATGAAAAATAGTACTTTTAATGACGAGGGGAGCCTAATTAGATTGAGCTGATATGAATGTCTTATTATTTAGGGATTCAACAACTTCACCTAAGCAAGAAATGCAAACGAAGTTGAATGACTGCTTTGGCTTATCGATGTTAGCAGATTTAGAGTTTCAATGGTGATTAGATTTGCTTGATTTAATTACTCTACTAGGTTGTTTTGCCACATAAGTGAATTTTTCATCATCAACGTATAAAAATGTGTGCTTGAAAACCAAGAGTTGAGCCCTGCTACCTAGAAATGATGGGAGGTAGTCTTTATTTTGGATCTCAACCAATTATTATCAATAACAAATGCAAATCAAAAGGGAGGACTCCATTGTACGTTGGAATGGAATGAATTGATGTCATTGAAGGTTCATGGACATTGTTTTTAGATTGAATATAATAGTTAATAAAGATACAAAAGATATATTCGTAGTCATTACATGAAAAATAGTACCTTTCAAGACGAGGGGAGCCTCATTAGCTTGAGGTGATACGAAAGTCATATTATTTAGGGATTAAACAACTTCACCAAAGCAAGAAATGGAAACCAAGTTGAATGACTGCTTTGGATGATGGATGTTACCAGATTTAGTGTTTTAATTGTGTTTATAATTTCTTGATTTAATTACTATACTAGGTTGTTTTGCCACATATGTGAATTTCTTCATCAATGTATCAAAATGTGTGCTTGTAACCAAAAGAGGAGCCCTGCTAACTAGAAATGATGGGAGGTACTTTTTATTTTAGAACTCAACCAATTATTATCAGTAAGAAATGCAAATCAATATGGAGGACTCCATTGTTTGTTGGAATTGAATCAATTAATGTTGTGGAAGGTTGATGGGCATTGTTTTTATATTGAATATAATAGTTAATAAAGATACAAAGGATAATTTCATAGTCATTACATGAAAAATACTACTTTTATAGATGATGGGAGCCTAATTTGCTTGGGGTGATATGCATGTCTTATTATTTAGGGATTAAACAACTTCACCTTAGCAAGAAATGCAAACCAAGTTGAATGACTGCTTTGACTGATGGATGTTAGCAGATTTAGTGTTTCAATGGTGTTTAGATTTGCTTGATTTAATTACTATACTAGATTATTTTGCCCCATAAGTGAATTTCTTCATCAATGTATCAAAATGTGTGCTCGGAACCAAGGGTAGAGCCCTGCTAACTATAAATGATGGGAGGTACTCTTTATTTTGGAACTCAACTAATTATTATCAATAAGAATTGCAAATCAAGATGGAGGAAACCATTGTTCATTGGAATTGAATGAATTGATGTCATTGAAGGTTCATGGGCATTGTTTTTATATTGAATATAGTTGTTAATAAAGGTACAAAAGATATTTCATAGTCATTACATGAAAAATAGAACTTTTAAATATAAGAGGAGCCTAATTAGCTTGAGGTGATACGAAAGTCATATTATTTAGGGATTAAACAACTTCACATTAGCAAGAAATGCAAACCAAGAGGAATGACTGCTTTGGCTGATGAAAGCTAGCAGATTAAGAGTTTCAATGGTGATTAGATTTGCATGATTGAATTACTATACTAGGTTGTTTTTCCATATATGTCAATTTCATTATCAATGCATCAAAATGTGTGCTTGGAACCAAAAGTGGATCCCTGCTAACTAGAATGATGGGAGGTAGTCTTTATTTTGGGGCTCAACCAATTATTATCAATAAGAAATGCAAATCAAGATGGTGGACTCCACTGTTTGTTGGAATTGAATGAATTAATGTCATTGAAGGTTCGTGGGCATTGTTTTTATATTGGATATAATAGTTAATAAAGATACAAAAGATAATTTCATAGTCCTTACATAAAAAATAGTACTTTTTAAGATGAGGGGAACGTAATTAGCTTGAGGTGATATGAATGACATATTATTTAGGGATTAAACAACTTCACCTTAGCAAGAAATGCAAACCAAGTTGAATGACTGCTTTGGCTTATCGATGTTAGCAGATTTAGAGTTTCAATGGTGATTAAATTTGCTTGATTTAATTACTATACTAGGTTGTTTTGCCACATAACTGAATTTCATCATCAACGTATAAAAATGGGTGCTTGAAACCAAGAGTTGAGCCCTACTAAGTAGAAATGATGGGAGGTAGTCTTTATTTTGGATCTCAACCAATTATTATCAATAACAAATGCAAATCGAAAGGGAGGTTTCCATTGTACATTGGAATGGAATGAATTGATGTCATTGAAGGTTCATGGACATTGTTTTTAGATTGAATATAATAGTTAATAAAGATACAAAAGATAATTTCGTAGTCATTACATGAAAAATAGTACCTTTCAAGACGAGGGGAGCCTCATTAGCTTGAGGTGATACGAAAGTCATATTATTGAAGGTTGATGGGCGTTGTTTTTATATTGAATATAATAGTTAATAAAGATACAAAAGACAATTTCATAGTCATTACATAAAAAATAGTACTTTTAATGAAGAGGGGAGCCTAATTAGCTTGAGGTGATATGAATGTCTTATTGTTTAGGGATTAAACAACTTCACCTTAGCAAGAAATGCAAACCAAGTTTAATGACTGCTTTGGCTTATCGATGTTAGCTGATTTAGAGTTTCAATGGTGTTTTGATTTGCTTGATTTAATTACTATACTAGGTTATTTTGCCACATAAGTGAATTTCATCATCAATGTATCAAAATGTGTGCATGGAACTGAGAGTGGAGCCCTGTTAACCAGAAATGATGGGAGGTACTCTTTATTTTGGAACTCTTTATTATAATGAATATAATATTTAATAAAGATACAAAAGATAATTTCATAGTCATTACAAGAAAAATAGTACCTTTAAAGATGTGGGGAGCCTAATTAGTTTGAGGTGATATGAAAATCTTATTATTTCAGGATTAAAAAAACTTCACATTAGCAGGAAATGCAAACAAAGAGGAATGACTGCTTTGGCTGATGGAAGCTAGCAGATTAAGAGTTTCAATGGTGATTAGATTCGCATAATTGAATTACTATACTAGGTTGTTTTGCCATATATGTCAATTTCATTATCAATGCATCAAAATGTGTGCTTGGAACCAAAAGTGGATCCCTGGTAACTAGAATGATGGGAGGTAGTCTTTATTTTGGTGCTCAACCAATTATTATCAATAAGAAATGCAAATCACGATGGTGGACTCCATTGTTTGTTGGAATTGAATGAATTAATGTCATTGAAGATTCATGGGCATTGTTTTTATATTGGATATAATAGTTAATAAAGATACAAAAGATAATTTCATAGTCATTACGTAAAAAATAGTACTTTTTAAGATGAGGGGAGCGTAATTAGCTTGAGGTGATATGAATGACTTATTATTTAGGGATTAAACAACTTCACCTTAGCAAGAAATGCAAACTAAGTTGAATGACTGCTTTGGCTTATCGATGTTAGCAGATTTAGAGTTTCAATGGTGATTAGATTTGCTTGATTTAATTACTATACTAGGTTGTTTTGCCACATAAGTGAATTTCATCATCAATGTATCAAATTGTGTGCTTGGAACCAAGAGTGGAGTCCTGCTAACTAGAAATGATGGGAGGTACTCTTTATTTTGGAACTCAACTAATTATTATCAATAAGAAATGCAAATCAAGAAGGGGAAACCATTGTACGTTAGAATTGAATGAATTGATGCCATTGAAGGTTCATGGGGATTGTTTTTATATTGAATATAGTAGTTAATAAGGATACAAAAGATAATTTCATAGTCATTACAAGAAAAATAGTACTTTTAAATATAAGGGGAGCCTAATTAGCTTGAGGTGAAATGAAAGTCTTATTATTTAAGGATTAAACAACTTCACCATAGCAAGAAATGGAAACCAAGTTGAATGACTGCATTGGCTGATGGATGTTACCAGATTTAGAGTTTCAATGGTGTTTATAATTGCTTGATTTAATTACTATACTAGGTTGTTTTGCCACAAATGTGAATTTCATCATCAATGTATCAAAATGTGTGCTTGGAACCAAAAGAGGAGCCCTGCTAACTTGAAATTATGGGAGGTTCTTTTTATTTTAGAACTCAACCAATTATTATCAATAAGTAATGCAAATCAAGATGGAGGACTCCATTGTTTGTTGGAATTGAATCAATTAATGTCATTGAAGGTTGATGGGCATTGTTTTTATATTGAATATAATAGTTAATAAAGATACAAAAGATAATTTCATAGTCATTACATGAAAAATAGTACTTTTAATGATGAGCGGAGCCTAATTAGATTGAGCTAATATGAATGTCTTATTATTTAGGGATTCAACAACTTCACCTAAGCAAGAAATGCATACAAAGTTGAATGACTGCTTTGGCTTATCGATGTTAGCAGATTGAGAGTTTCAATGGTGATTAAATTTGCTTGATTTAATTACTATACTAGGTTGTTCTGCCACATAACTGAATTTCATCAACAATGTATCAAAATGTGTGCATGGAACCAAGAGTGGACCCCTGTTAACTAGAAATGATGGGAGGTACTCTTTATTTTAGAACTCAACTAATTATTATCAATAAGAAATCCAAATCAAGAGGGAGGACACCATTGTTCCTTGGAATTGAATGAATTGATGTAATTGAAGGTTCATGGGCATTGTTTTTATAATGAATATAATATTTAATAAAGATACAAAAGATAATTTCATAGTCATTACAAGAAAAATAGTACCTTTAAAGACGTGGGGAGCCTAGTTAGTTTGAGGTGATATGAAAATCTTATTATTTCAGGATTAAAAAAACTTCACATTAGCAGGAAATGCAAGCCAAGAGGAATGACTGCTTTGGCTGATGGAAGCTAGCAGATTAAGAGTTTCAATGGTGATTAGATTTGCATGATTGAATTACTATACTAGTTTGTTTTGCCATATATGTCAATTTCATTATCAATGCATCAAAATGTGTGCTTGGAACCAAAAGTGGATCCCTGGTAACTAGAATGACGAGAGGTAGTCATTATTTTGGTGCTCAACCAAATATTATCAATAAGAAATGCAAATCAAGATGGTGGACTCCATTTTTTGTTGGAATTGAATGAATTAATGTCATTGAAGGTTCATGGGCATTGTTTTTATATTGGATATAATAGTTAATAAAGATACAAAAGATAATTTCATAGTCATTACATAAAAAATAGTACTTTTTAAGATGAGGGGAGCGTAATTAGCTTGAGGTGATATGAATGACTTATTATTTAGGGATTAAACAACTTCACCATAGCAAGAAATGGAAACCAAGTTGAATGACTGCTTTGGCTGATGGATGTTACCAAATTTAGAGTTTCAATGGTGTTTATAATTGCTTGATTTAATTACTATACAAGGTTTTTTTTGCCACAAATGTGAATTTCATCACCAATGTATCAAAATGTGTGCTTGGAACCAAAAGAGGAGCCCTGCTAACTAGAAATGATGGGAGGTTCTTTTTATTTTAGAACTCAACCAATTATTATCAGTAAGTAATGCAAATCAAGATGGAGGACTCCATTGTTTGTTGGAATTGAATCAAATAATGTCATTGAAAGTTGATGGGCATTGTTTTTATATAGAATATAATAGTTAATAAAGATACAAAAGATAATTTCATAGTCATTACATAAAAAATAGTACATTTAAGGATGAGGGGAGCCTAATTAGCTTGAGGTGATATGAATGACTTATTATTTAGGGATTAAACAACTTCACCTAAGCAAAAAATGCGAACCAAGTTGAATGACTGCTTTGGCTAATGGATGTTAGCAGATTTAGAGTTTCAATGGTGTTTAGATTTGCATGATTTAATTACTATACTAGGTTGTGTTGCCACATAAGTGAATTTCATCATCAATGTATCAAATTGTGTGCTCAAAACCAAGAGTAGAGCCCTGCTAACTATAAATGATGGGAGGTACTCTTTATTTTGGAACTCAACTAATTATTATCAATAAGAATTGCAAATCAAGACGGAGGAAACCATTGTTCATTGGAATTGAATGAATTGATGTCGTTGAAGGTTCATGGGCATTGTTTTTATATTGAATATGGTAGTTAATAAAGGTACAAAAGATAATTTCAAAGTCATTACTTGAAAAATAGAACTTTTAAATATAAGGGGAGCCTAATTAGCTTGAGGTGATATGAAAGTCTTATTATTTAGGGATTAAACAACTTCACCATAGCAAGAAATGGAAACCAACTTGAATCACTGCTTTGGCTGATGGATGATACCAGATTTAGAGTTTCAATGGTGTTTAGATTTCCTTGATTTAATTACTCTACTAAGTTGTTTTGCCACATAAGTAAATTTCATCATCAACGTATTAAAATGTGTGCTTGAAACCAAGAGTTGAGCCCTGCTAACTAGAAATGATGGGAGGTACTCTTTATTTTGGATCTCAACCAATTAATATCAATAACAAATGCAAATCAAAAAGGAGGACTCCATTGTTCATTGGAATTGAATGAATTGATGTCATTGAAGGTTCATGGACATTGTTTTTATATTGAATATAATAGTTAATAAAGATACAAAAGATAATTTCGTAGTCATTACATCAAAAATAGTACCTTTAAAGTCGAGGGGAGCCTCACTAGCTTGACGTGATATGAAAGTCTTATTATTTAGGGATTAAAAAAACTTCACATTAGCAAGAAATGCAAACGAAGAGGAATGACTGCTTTGGCTGATGGAAGTTAGTAGATTAAGAGTTTCAATGGTGATTAGATTTGCTTGATTTAATTACTATACTAGGTTGTTTTGCCATATATGTCAATTTCATTATCAATGCATCAAAATGTATGCTGAGAACCAAAAGAGGTGCCCTGCTAACTAGAATGATTGGAGGTACTCTTTATGTTGGAACTCAACCAATTATTATCAATAAGAAATTCAAATCAAGATGGAGGACTCCATTGTTTGTTGGAATTGAATGAATTGATGTCATTGAAGTTTCATGGGCATTGTCTTTATATTGAATATAGTATTTAAGAAAGATACAAAAGATAATTTCATAGTTATTACATGAAAAATAGTACTTTTAAATATAAGGGGTGCCAAATTAGCTTGAGGTGATATGAAAGTCTTATTATTTAGGGATTAAACAACTTCACCTTAGCAAGAAATGCAAACCAAGTTGAATGACTGCTTTGGCTTATCGATGTTAGCAAATTTAGAGTTTCAATGGTGATTAGATTTGCTTGATTTAATTACTATACTAGGTTGTTTTGCCACATAAGTGAATTTCATCATCAATGTATCAAATTGTGTGCTTGGAACCAAGAGTGGAGTCCTGCTAACTAGAAATGATGGGAGGTACTCTTTATTTTGGTAGTCAACTAATTATTATCAATAAGAAATGCAAATCAAGACGGGGGAAACCATTGTACATTGCAATTGAATGAATTGATGTCATTGAAGGTTCATGGGGATTGTTTTTATATTGAATATAGTAGTTAATAAAGATACAAAAGATAATTTCATAGTCATTACAAGAAAAATAGTACTTTTAAATATAAGGGGAGCCTAATTAGCTTGAGGTGAAATGAAAGTCTTATTATTTAGGGATTAAACAACTTCACCATAGCAAGAAATGGAAACCAAGTTGAATGACTGCTTTGGCTGATGGATGTTACCAGATTTAGGACCACATTGTTCGTTGGAATTCAATGAATTGATGTCATTGAAGGTTCATGGACATTGTTTTTATATTGAATATAATAATTAATAAAGATACAAAAGATAATTTCGTAGTCATTACATGAAAAATACTACCTTTAAGGATGAGGGGAGCCTCATTAGCTTGAGGTGATATGAAAGTTTTATTATTGAGGGATTAAAAATACTTCACATTAGCTAGAAATGCAAATGAAGAGGAATGACTACTTTGGCTGATGGAAGTTAGCAGATTAAGAGTTTCAATGGTGATTAGATTTGCTTGATTTAATTACTATACTAGGTTGTTTTGCCATATATGTCAATTTCATCATCAATGCATCAAAATGTGTGCTTGGAACCAAAAGAGGATCCCTGCTAACTAGAAATGATGGGAGGTACTTTTTATTTTACAACTCAACCATTATTATCAGTAAGAAATTCAAATCAGGATGGAGGACTCCATTGTTTCTTAGAATTGAATGAATTGATGTCATTGAAGGTTCATGGGCATTGTTTTTATATTGAATGTAGTAGTTAAGAAAGATACAAAAGATAATTTCATAGTCATTACATGAAAAATAGTACTTTTAAATATAAGGGGAGCCTAAGTATCTTGAGGTGATATGAAAGTCTTATTATTTAGGGATTAAACAAATTCACCTTCGCAAGCAATGGAAGCCAAGTTGAATGACTGCTTTGGCTGATGGATGTTAGCAGATTTGGAGTTTCAATGGTGTTTATAATTGCTTGATGTAATTACTATACTATGTTATTTTGCCACATATGTGAATTTCATCATCAAGGTATCAAAATGTGTGCTTAGAACCAAAAGAAGCACCCTGCTAATTAGAAATGATGGGAGGTACTTTTTATTTTAGAACTCAACCAATTATTATCAGTAAGAAATGCAAATCAAGATGGAGGACTCCATTGTTTGTTGGAATTGAATGAATTAATGGTATTGAAGGTTGATGGGCATTGTTTTTATATTGAATATAGTAGTTATTACATCAAAAAGAGTACTTTTTATGACATGGGGAGCCTAATTTGCTTGAGGTGATATGAATGTCTTATTATTTAGGGATTAAAAAACTTCACCTTAGCAAGAAATGCAAACCAAGTTGAATGACTACTTTGGCTGATGTATGTTAGCAGATTTAGAGTTTCAATGGTGATTAGATTTGCTTGATTTAATTACTCTACTAGGTTGTTTTGCCACATAAGTGAATTTCATCATAAATGTATCAAAATGTGTGCATGGAACCAAGAGTGGAGCCTTGCTAACTACAAATGATGGGAGGTACTCTTTATTTTGGAACTCAACCATTTATTATCAATAAGAAATGCAAATCAAGAGGGAGCACAACATTGTTCGTTCGAATTGAATGAATTGATGTCATTGAAGGTCCATGGGCATTGTTTTTATATTGAATATAATATTTTAGAAAGACACAAAAGATAATTTCATAGTCATTACATGAAAAATAGTACCTTTAAAGACGAGGGGAGCCTAATTAGTTTGAGGTGACATGAAAATCTTATTATTTCGAGATTAAAAAAACTTCAAATTAGCAAGAAATGCAAATCAAGAGGTATGACTACTTTGGCTGATAAAAGTTAGCAGATTAAGAGTTTCAATGGTGACTAGATTTGCTAGATTGAATTACTATACTAGGTTGTTTTGCCATATACGTCAATTTCATTATCAATGCATCAAAATGTGTGCTTGGAACCAAAAGTGGAGCCCTGCTAACTAGAATGATGGGAGGTACTCTTTATTTTGGAACTCAACCAATTATTATCAATAAGAAATGCAAATCAAGATGGTGGACAACATTGTTTGTTGGAATTGAATGAATTAATGTCATTGAAGGTTCATGGGCATTGTTTTTATATTGAATAAAATAGTTAATAAAGATACAAAAGATAATTTCATAGTCATTACATGAAAAATAGAACCTTTAAGGACGAGGGGAGCCTAATTAGTTTGAGGTGATATCAAAATCTTATTATTTAGGGATTAAAAAAACTTCACATTAGCAAGAAATGCATACCAAGAGGAATGACTTCTTTGGCTGATGGAAGTTAGCAGATTAAGAGTTTCAATGGTGCTTAGATTTGCTTGATTGAATTACTATACAAGGTTGTTTTGCCATATATGTCAATTTCATCATCACTGCATCCAAATGTGTGCTTGGAACCAAAAGAGGAGTCCTGCTAACTAGAATGATGGGAGGTACTCTTTATTTTGGAACTTAACCAAATATTATCATTAAGAAATGCAAATCAAGATGGAGGACTCCATTGTGTGTTGGAATTGAATGAATTGATGTCATTGAAAGTTCATGGGCACTGTTTTTATATTGAATATAGTAGTTAATAAAGATACAAAAGATAATTTAATAGTCATTATATGAAAAATAGTACTTTTAAATATAAGGGGAGCGTAATTAGCTTGAGGTGATATGAAAGTCTTATTATTTAGGGATTAAACAACTTCACCATAGCAAGAAATGGAAGCCAAGTTGAATGACTGCTTTGGCTGATGGATGTTACCAGATTTAGAGTTTCAATGGTATTTATAATTGCTTGATTTAATTACTATACTAGGTTGTTTTGCCACATATGTGAATTTCATCATCAATGTATCAAAAAGTGTGCTTGGAACCAAAAGAGGAGCCCTGCTAACTAGAAATGATGATAGGTACTTTTTATTTTAGAACTCAACCAATTATTATCAGTAAGAAATGCAAGTCAAGATGGAGGACTCCAATGTTTGTTGGAATTGAAGGAATTAATGTTGTTGATGGTTGATGGACATTGTTTTTATAATGAATATAGTTGTTAGTAAAGGTACAAAAGATAATTTCATAGTCATTACATGAAAAATAGTACTTTTAAAGACAAAGGGAGCCTAATTAGCTTCACGTGATATGAATGTCATATTATTTAGGAATTAAACAACTTCACCTTAGTAAGGAATGAAAACCAAGTAGAATGACTACTTTGGCTTATCGATGTTAGCATATTTAGAGTTTCAATGGTGTTTAGATTTGCTTCATTTAATAACTATAATAGGTTGTTTTGCCACATAAGTGAATTTCATCATCAATGTATCAAAATGTGTGCATGGAACCAAGAGTGGAGCCCTGCTAACTAGAAATGATGGGAGGTACTCTTTATTTTGGAACTCAACCAATTATTATCAATAAGAAATGCAAATCAAGAGGGAGGACACCATTGTTCATTGGAATTGAATGAATTGATGTCATCGAAGGTTCATGGGCATTGTTTTTATTTTGAATATAGTAGTTAATAAAGATACAAAAGATAATTTCATAGTCATTACATGAAAAATAGTACCGTTATAGACGAGGGGAGCCTAATTAGTTTCAGGTGATACGAAAATCATATTATTTCGGTATTAAAAAAACTTCACATTAGCAAGAAATGCAAACCAAGATGAATGACTGCTTTGACTGATGAAAGTTAGCAGATGAAGAGTTTCGATGGTGATTAGATTTGCATGATTGAATTACTATACTAGGTTGTTTTGCCATATATGTCAATTTCATTATCAATGCATCAAAATGTGTGCTTGGAACCAAGAGTGGAGCCCTGCTAACTAGAATGATGGGAGGTACTCTTTATTTTGGTACTCAACCAATTATTATCAATATGAAATGCAAATCAAGATGGTGGACTCCATTGTTTGTTGGAATTGAATGAATTAATGTCATTGAATGTTCATGGGCATTGTTTTTATATTGGATATAATAGTTAATTAAGATACAAAAGATAATTTCATAGTCATTACATGAAAAATAGTTCTTTTTAAGATGAGGGGAGCTTAATTAGCTTGAGGTGATATGAATAACTTATTATTTAGGGATTAAACAACTTCACCTTAGCAAGAAATGCAAACCAAGTTGAATGACTGCATTGGCTGATGGATGTTAGCAGACTTAGAGTTTCAATGGTGTTTAGATTTGCTTGATTTAATTACTATACTAGGTTGTTTTACCACAAAAGTGAATTTCATCATCAATGTATCAAAATATGTGCTTGGAACCAAGAGTGGAGCCCTGCTAACTAGAAATGATGGGAGGTACTCTTTATTTTGGAACTCAACCATTTATTATCTATAAGAAATGCAAATCAAGATGGATGACACCATTGTTCTTGGGAATTGAATGAATTGATGCCATTGAAGGTTCATGGGCATTGTTTATATATTGAATATAATAGTTAATAATGATACAAAAGATAATCTCATAGTCATTTCATGAAAAATAGTACCTTTAGTTTATATATTGAATATAATAGTTAATAATGATACAAAAGATAATCTCATAGTCATTTCATGAAAAATAGTACCTTTAAAGATGAGGGGAGCATAATTAGCTTGAGGTGATATGAAAGTCTTCTTATTTAGGGATTAAATAAACTTCACATTAGCAAGAAATGCAAACCAAGAGGAATGACTGCTTTGGCTGATGAAAGTTGGCAGATTAGGAGTTTCAATGGTGTTTACATTTGCTTGATTTATTTACTATAGTAGGTTGTTTTGCCATATATGTGAATTTCATTATCAATGTATCAAAATGTGTGCTTAGAACCAGAAGAGGAGCCCTGCCAACTACAATGATGGGAGGTACTCTTTAATTTGGAACTCAACCAATTGTTATCAATAAGAAATGCAAATCAAGATTGAGGACACCATTGTTCGTTTGAATTGAATGAATCGATTTCATTGAAGGTTCATGGGCATTGTTTTTATATTGAATATAATAGTTAATAAAGATACAAAAGATAATTTCATAGTCATTACATGAAAAATAGTACCTTTAAAGATGAGAGGAGCCTAATTAGCTTGAGGTGATATGAAAGTCTTATTCTTTAGGGTTTAAATTAACTTCACATTAGTAAGAACTACAAACCAAGAGGAATGACTCCTTTGGCTGATGGAAGTTAGTAGATTAAGAGTTTCAATGGTGTTTTGATTTGCTTTATTTAATTACTATACTAGGTTGTTTTGCCATATATGTCAATTTAATTATCAATGTATCAAATTGTGTGCTTGGAACCAAAAGAGGAGCCCTGCTAACTAGAATGATGGGAGGTACACTTTATTTTGGAACTCAACCAATTATTATCAATAAGAAATGCAATCAAGATGGAGGACTACATTATTTGTTGGAATTAAATGAATTGATGTCATTGAAGGTTCATGGGCATTGTTTTTATATTGAATATAGTAAATAATAAAGATACAAAAGATAATTTCATAGTAATTACGTGAAAAATAGTACTTTTAAAGCCTAGGGGAGCCTAATTAGCTTGAGATGATATGAAAGTCTTATTATTTAGGGATTAAATAAACTTCACATTAGCAAGAAATGCAAACCAAGAGGAATGACTGCTTTGGCTGAGGGAAGTTAGCAGATTAAGAGTTTCAATGGTGTTTAGATTTGCTTGATTTAATTAATATACTAGGTTGTTTTGCCACATAAGTGAACTTCATCATCAATGTATCAAAATATGTGCTTGGAACCAAAAGTGGAGCCCTACTAGCTAGAAATGATGGGAGGTACTCTTTATTTTAGAACTCAACCAATTATTATCAATAAGAAATGCAAATCAAGAGAGAGGACACCATTGTTCACTGGAATTGAATGAAATGATGTCATTGAAGGTTCATGGGCATTGTTTTTATATTGAATATAATAGTTAATAAAGATACAAATGATAATTTCATAGTCATTACATGAAAAATAGTACTTTTCAAGACGAGGGAAGCCTAATTGGCTTGAGGTGATATGAATGTCTTATTATTTAGGGACTAAACAACTTCACCTTAGCCAAAAATGCAAACCAAGTTGAATGACTACTTTGGCTGATGGATGTTAGCAGATTTAAAGTTTCAATGGTGCTTATATTTGCTTGATTTAATTACTATACTAGGTTGTTTTAAAACATAAGTGAATTTCATCATCAATGTGTCAAAATATGTGCTTGGAACCAAGAGTGGAGCCATGCTAAATAGAAATGATGGGAGGTACTCTTTATTTTGGAACTCAACCAATTATCATCAATAAGAAATGCAAATCAAGATGGAGGACTCCATTGTTTGTTGGAATTGAATGAATTAATGTCATTGAAGGTTCATGGGCATTATTTTTATATTGAATATAGTAGTTAATAAAGATACAAAAGTTAATTTCATAGTCATTACATGAAAAATAGTACCTTTAAAGATGAGCGGAGCCTAATTAGCTTGAGGTGATAAGAAATTCTTATTATTTAGGGATTAAAAAAACTTCACATTAGCAAGCAATGCAAACCAAGAGGAATGACTACTTTGGCTAGACATTACTTGAAAAATGGTACTTTTAAACACGAGGGGAGCCTAATTAGCTTGAGGTGATATGAATGTCTTATAATTTAGGGATTAAACAACTTCACCTTAGCATGCAATGCAAACCAAGTTTAATGACAGGTTTGGCTGATGGATGTTAGCAGATTTAGAGTTTCAATGGTGTTTAGATTTGCTTCATGTAATTATTGTACTAGGTTGTTTTGCCACATAAGTGAATTTCATCATCAATGTATAAAAATGTGTGCTTGGAACCAAGAGTGGAGCCCTGCTAACTAGAAATGGTGGGAGGAACTCTTTATTTTGGACCGCAACCAATTATTATCAATAAGAAATGGAAATCAAGAGGGAGGACACCATTGTTCGTTGGAATTGAATGAATTGATGTCATTGAAGGTTCATGGGCATTGTTTTTATATTGAATATAATAGTTAATAAAGATACAAAAGTTAATTTCATAGTCATTACATGAAAAATAGTACCTTTAAAGATGAGCGGAGCCTAATTAGCTTGAGGTGATAAGAAATTCTTATTATTTAGGGATTAAAAAAACTTCACATTAGCAAGCAATGCAAACCAAGAGGAATGACTACTTTGGCTAATGGAAGTTAGCATATTAAGAGTTTCAATGGTGATTAGATTTGCTTGATTTAATTACTATACTAGGTTGTTTTGCCATATATGTCAATTTCATTATGAATGCATCAAAATGTGTACTTGGAACCAAAGGAGGAACCCTGGTAACTAGAATAATGGGAGGTACTCTTTATTTTGGAACACAACTAATTATTATCAATAAGAAATTCAAATCAAGATGGAGGACTCCATTGTTTGTTGGAATTCAATGAATTTATGTCATTGAAGGTTCATGGGCATTGTTTTTATATTGAATATAGTAGTTAATAAAGATACAAAAGATCATTTCATAGTCATTACATGAAAAATAGTACTTTTAAAGTCAAGGGGAGCCTAATTAGCTTGAGGTGATATGAATGTCTTATTATTTAGGGATTAAACAACTTCACCTTAGCAAGAAATGCAAACCAAGTTGAATGACTGCTTTGTTTGATGGATGTTGGTAGATATAGAGTTGCAATGGCGTTTAGAATTCCTTTATTTAATTACTATATTAGGTTGTTTGCCACATATGTGAATTTCATCATCAATGTATGAAAATATGTGCTTGGAACCAAAAGAGGAGAGCCCTGCTAACTAGAAATGATGGGAGGTACTTTTTATTTTAGAACTCAACCAATTATTATCAATAAGAAATGCAAATCAAGATGGAGGACTCCATTGTTTGTTGGAATTGAATGAATTAATGCCATTGAAGGTTCATGGTCATTGTTTTTATATTGAATATAGTAGTTATTAAAGATACAAAAGATAATTTCATAGTCATTACATGAAAAATAGTACTTTTAAGGATGAGGGGATCCTAATTAGCTTGAGGTCATATGAAAGTATTATTATTTAGAGATTAAACAACTTCACGTTAGCAAGAAATGCAAACCAAGTTGAATGACTGCTTTGGCTGATGGATGTTAGCAGATTTAGAGTTTCAATGGTGATTACATTTGCTTGATTTAATTATTGTACTAGGTTGTTTTGCCCTATATGTCAATTTCATTATCAATTTATCAAAATGTGTCCTTGAAACCCAAAGGGGAGCCCTGCTAACTAGAATGATCAGAGGTACTCTTTATTTTTGAACTCAACCAATCATTATCAATAAGAAATGCAAATCAAGATGGATGACACCATTGTTTGTTGGAATTGAATGAATTAATGTCATTGAAGGTTCATGGGAATTGTTTTTATATTGAATATAGTTGTTAGAAAAGATCAAAAAGATAATATGATAGTCATTACATGAAAAATAGTACTTTTGAAAAGTAGGGAAGCCTAATTAGCTTGAGGTGATTTGAATGTCTTATTATTTAGGGATTAAACAACATCACCTTAGCAAGAAATGCAAACCAAGTGCAATGACTGCTTTGGCTGATGGATGTTAGCAAATTTAGAGATTCAATAGTATTTAGAATTGCTTTATTTAATTAATATATTAGGTTGTTTTGCCACATATGTGAATTTCATCATCAATATATCAAAATGTGTGCTTGGAACAAAAAGAGGAGCCCTGCTAACTACAAACAATGGGAGGTACTTTTTATTTTAGAACTCAACCAATTATTATTAATAACAAATGCAAATCCAGATGGAGGACTCCATTGTTTATTGGAATTGAATGAATTAATGTCATTGAAGGTTCATGGGCATTGTTTTTATATTGAATATAGTATTTAATAAAGATACAAAAGATCATTTCATAGTCATTACATGAAAATTAGTACTTTTAAAGATGAGGGGAGCCTAAGTAGCTTGAGGTGATTGAATGTCTTATTGTTTAGGGATTAAAGAACTTCACCTTAGCAAGAAATCCAAACCAAGTTGAATGACTGCTTTGGTTGATGGATGTTAGCAGATTTAGAGTTTCAATGGTGTTTAGATTTGCTTGATTTAATTACTCTACTTGGTTGTTTTGCCACATAAGTGAATTTCATCATCGATGTATCAAAGTGTATGCTTGGAACCAAGAGTGGAGCCCTGGTAACTAGAAATTGTGGGAGGTACTCTTTATTTTGGAACTCGACCAATTATTATCAATAAGAAATGCAAATCAAGAAGGAGGGCAGCATTGTTCATTGGAATTGAATGAATTGATGCCATTGATGGTTCATGGGCATTGTTTTTATATTGAATATAGTTGTTAAAAAAGATCAAAAAGATAATATCATAGTCATTACATGAAAAATAGTACTTTTCAAGAGAAGGGAAGCCTAATTAGCTTGAGGTGATATGAATGTCTTATTATTTATGGATTAAAAAAACTTCATATTAGCAAGAAATGCAAACCAAGGGGAATGACTACTTTGTCTAATGGAAATTAGCAGATTGACAGTTTCAATCGTGATTAGATTTGCTAGATTTAATTACTATACTAGGTTGTTTTGCCATATATGTCAATTTCATTATCAATGTATCAAAATGTGTGCTTGGAATCGAAAGAGGAGCCCTGCTAACTAGAATGATAGGAGGTACTCTTTATTTTGTAACTCAACCAATTATTATCAATAAGAAATACAAATCAAGATGGAGGACTCCATTATTTGTTGGAATTGAATAAATTAATGTCATTGAAGGTTCATGGGATATTGTACTTAATAAAGATACAAAAGATAATTTCATAGTCATTACATGAAAAATAGTACTTTGAAAGATGAGGGGAGCCTAATTAGCTTGAGGTGATATGAAAGTTTTATTATTTAGGGATTAAACAACGTCACCTTAGCAAGAAATGCAAACTAAGTTGAATGACTGCTTTGGCTGATGGATGTTAGCAGATTTAGAGTTTCAATGGTGTTTAGATTTGCTTGATTTAATTACAATACTTGGTTGTTTTACGACACATGTGAATTTCGTTATCAATGTATCAAAATGTGTGCTTGGAACCAAAGGAGGAGCCCTACTAACTAGAAATGGTGGGAGGTACTCTTTATTTTGGAACTCAACCAATTATTATCAACAAGAAACGCAAATCAAGAGGGAGGACACCATTGTTTGTTGGAATTGAATGAATTAATGTCATTGAAGGTTCATGGGCATTGTTTTTATACTTAATATAGTAGTTAAAAAAGATACAAAAGATAATTTCATAGTCATTACATGAAAAATAGTACTTTTAAAGATGAGGGGAGCCTAATTAGCTTGAGGTGATATGAAAGACTTATTATTTAGGGATTAAAAAACTTCATCTTAGGAAGAAATGCAAACCACGTTGAATGACTGCTTTGGCTAATGGAAGTTAGTAGATTAAGAGTTTCAATGGTGTTTAGATTTGCTTGATTTAATTACTATACTAGGTTTCATTATCAATGTATCACAATATATGCTTGGAACCAAAAGAGGAGCCCTGCTAACTAGAATGATGGGAGGTACTCTTTATTTTGGAACTCAACCAATTATTATCAATAAGAAATGCAAATCAAGATGAAGGACACCATTGTTTGTTGGACTCCATTGTTTGTTGGAATTGAATGAATTGATGTCATTGAATGTTCATGGGCATTGCTTTTATATTGAATATAGTTGTTAATAAAGATACAAAAGATAGTTTCATAGTCATTACATGAAAAATAGTACTTTGAAAGATGAGCGAGCCTAATTAGATTGAGGTGATATGAAAGCCTTATTATTTGGGGATTAAACAACTTCACCTTAGCAAGAAATGCAAACCAAGTTGAATGACTGCTTTGGTTAATGGATGTTAACAAATTTAGAGTTTCAATGGTGTTTTGAATTGCTTGATTTTATTACTATATTAGGTTGTTTTGCCACATATGTGAATTTCAACATCAATGTATCAAAATGTGTGCTTCAAACCAAAAGAGGAGCCCTGCTAACTAGAAATGATGGGAGGTACTTTTTATTTTAGAACTCAACCAATTTTTATCAATAAGAAATGCAAATCAAGATGGACTCCATTGTTTGTTGGAATTGAATGAATTAATGCCATTGATGGTTCGTGGTCATTGTCTTTATATTGAATATAGTAGTTAAGAAAGATACAAAAGATAATTTCATAGTTATTACATGAAAAATAGTACTTTTAAATATAAGGGGTGCCAAATTAGCTTGAGGTGATATGAAAGTCATATTATTTAGGGATAAAACAACTTCACCTTTGCAAGAAATGCAAACCAAGTTGAATGACAACTTTGGTTGATGGATGATAGCAGATGTAAAGTTTCAAAGGCGTTTAGATGTGCTTGATTTAATTACTATACTAGATTGTTTTGCCACATAAGTGAATTTCATCATCGATCTATCAATATCTGTGCTTGGAACCAAGAGTGGAGCGCTGCTAACTAGAAATGATAGGAGGCTCTTTATTTTGGAACTCAACCAATTATTATCAATAAGAAATGCAATTCAATATGGAGGACTCCATTGTTTATTGGAATTGAATGAATTAATGTCATTGAAGGTTCATGGGTATTGTTTTTATATTGAATATAGTAGTTAATAAAGATACAAAAGATCATTTCATAGTCATTACATGAAAAATAGTACTTTTAAAGATGAGGGGAGCCTATTTAGCTTGAGGTGATATGAAAGTCTTATTATTTAGGGAGTAAACAACTTCACCGTAGCAAGAAATGCAAACCAAGTTGAATGACTGCTTTGGCTTATGGATGTTAGCAGATTTAGAGTTTCAATGGTGTTTAGATTTGCTTGATTTAATTACTATACTAGGTTGTTTTGCCACATAAGTGCATTTCATCATCGATGTATCAAAATCTGTACTTGGAACCAAGAGCGGAGCCCTGCTAACTAGAAATGATGGGAGGGTCTTTATTTTGGAACTGAACCAATTATTATCAATAAGAAATGCAAATCAAGAGGGAGGACAACATTGTTCGTTGGAATTGAATCAATTGATGCCATTGAAGGTTCATCAGCATTGTTTTTATATTCAATATAATAGTTAATAAAGATACAAAAGATAATTTGATAGTCATTACATGAAAAATAGTTCCTTTAAAGATGAGGGGAGCCTAATTAGCTTGAGGTGATATGAATGTCTTATTATTTAGGGATTAAACAATTTCACCTTAGCTAGAAATGCAAACCATGTTGAACGACTGCTTTGGTTAATGGATGTTAGCAGATTTAAAGTTTCAATGGTGTTTAGATTTGCTTGATTTAATTACTATACTAGGTTGTTTTGCGACATATGTGAATTTCATCATTGATGTATCAAAATGTGTGCTTGGAACCAAGAGTGGAGCCCTGCTAACTAGATATGGTGGGAGGTACTCTTTATTTTGGAACTCAACCAATTATTATCAATAACAAATGCAAATCAAAAGGGTGGACACCATTGTTTGTTGGAATTGACTGAATTAATGTCATTGAAGGTTCATGGACACTGTTTTTATACTAAATATAGTAGTTAAAAAAGATACAAAAGATAATTTCATAGTCATTACATGAAAAATAGTACTTTTAAAGATGAGGGAACCTAATTAGCTTGAGGTGATATGAAAGTCTATAATTTAGGGATTAAACAACTTCACCTTAGCAAGAAATGCAAACCACATTGAATGACTGCTTTGGCTGATGGAAGTTAGCAGATTAAGAGTTTCAATGGCGTTTATATTTGCTTGATTTAATTACTATACTAGGTTTCATTATCAATGTATCACAATATATGCTTGGAACCAAAAGAGGAGCCCTGGTAACTAGAATGATGGGAGGTACTCTTTATTTTGGAACTCAACCAATTATTTTCAATAAGAAATGCAAATCAAGATGGAGGACTCCATTGTTTGTTGGAATTGAATGAATTGATGTCATTGGAGGTTCATGGGCATTGCTTTTATATTGAATATAGTAGTTAATAAAGATACAAAAGATACTATCATAGTCATTACATGAAAAATAGTACTTTTAAAGATGAGGGCCTAATTAGCTTGAGGTGATATGAAAGTCTTATTATTTTGGGATTAAACAACTTCACCTTAGCAAGAAATGCAAACCATGTTGAACGACTGCTTTGGTTAATGGATGTTAGCAGATTTAGAGTTTCAATGGTGTTTAGATTTGCTTGATTTAATTACTATACTAGGTTGTTTTGCGACATATGTGAATTTCATCATTAATGTATTAAAATGTGTGCTTGGAACCAAGAGTGGAGCCCTGCTAACTAGAAATGGTGGGAGGTAGTCGTTATTTTGGAACTCAACCAATTATTATCAATAACAAATGCAAATCAAGAGGGAGGACACCATTGTTTGTTGGAATTGACTGAATTAATGTCATTGAAGGTTCATAGGCACTGTTTTTATACTATATATAGTAGTTAAGAAAGATACAAAAGATAATTTCATAGTCATTACATTAAAAATAGTACTTTTAAAGATGAGGGGAGCCTAATTAGCTTGAGGTGATATGAAAGTCTTATTATTTAGGGATTAAACAACTTCACCTTAGCAAGAAATGCAAACCACATTGAATGACTGCTTTGGCTGATGGAAGTTAGCAGATTAAGAGTTTCAATGGTGTTTATATTTGCTTGATTTAATTTACTATACTAGGTTTCATTATCAATGTATCACAATATATGCTTGGAACCAAAAGAGGAGCCCTGGTAACTAGAATGATGGGAGGTACTCTTTATTTTGGAACTCAACCAATTATTTTTAATAAGAAATGCAAACCAAGATGGAGGACTCCATTGTTTGTTGGAATTGAATGAATTGATGTCATTTGAGGTTCATGGGCATTGCTTTTATGTTTGAATATAGTTGTTAATAAAAGATACAAAAGATACTATCATAGTCATTACATGAAAAATACTACTTTTATAGATAAGGGGAGCCTAATTAGCTTGAGGTGATATGAAAGTCTTATTATTTAGGGATTAAAAAACTTCACCTCATCAAGAAATTCAAACAAAGTTGAATGACTGCTTTGGCTGATAGATGTTAGAAGAGTTAAAGATTCAATGGTGTTTTGACTTGCTTGATTTAATTACTACATTAGGTTGTTTTGCTACATATGTGAATTTCATCATCAATGTATCAAAATGTGTGCTTGGAACCAAAAGATGAGCCCTGCTAACTAGAAATGATGGGAGGTACTTTTTATTTTAGAATTCAACAAATTATTATCAATAAGAAATGCAAATCAAGATGGAGGACTCCATTGTTTGTTAGAATTGAATGAATTAATGCCATTGATGGTTCGTGGTCATTGTTTTTATATTGAATATTGTAATTATTAAAGATACAAAAGATAATTTCATAGTCATTACATGGAAAGTAGTAGTACTTTTAATGACGAGGAGATCCTAATTAGCTTGAGGTCATATGAAAGTCTTATTATTTTTAGGGATAAAACAACTTCACCTTTGCAAGAAATGCAAACCAAGTTGAATGACAACTTTGGCTGATGGATGATAGCAGATGTAAAGTTTCAAAGGCGTTTAGATGTGCTTGATTTAATTACTATACTAGATTGTTTTGCCACATAAGTGAATTTCATCATCGATCTATCAATATCTGTGCTTGGAACCAAGAGTGGAGCGCTGCTAACTAGAAATGATGGGAGGCTCTTTATTTTGGAACTCAACCAATTATTATCAATAAGAAATGCAATTCAATATGGAGGACTCCATTGTTTATTGGAATTGAATGAATTAATGTCATTGAAGGTTCATGGGCATTGTTTTTATATTGAATATAGTAGTTAATAAAGATACAAAAGATCATTTCATAGTCATTACATGAAAAAATAGTACTTTTAAAGATGAGGGGAGCCTATTTAGCTTGAGGTGATATGAAAGTCTTATTATTTAGGGATTAAACAACTTCACCTTAGCAAGAAATGCAAACCACATTGAATGACTGCTTTGGCTGATGGATGTTAGCAGATTTAGAGTTTCAATGGTGATTAGATTTGCTTGATTTAATTACTATACTAGGTTGTTTTGCCACAAAAGTGCATTTCCTCATCGATGTATCAAAAATCTGTACTTGGAACCAAGAGTGGAGCCCTGCTAACTAGAAATGATGGGAGGCTCTTTATTTTGGAATTGAACCCAATTATTATGAATAACAAATGTAAATCAAGAGGGTGGACACCATTGTTTGTTGGAATTGACTGAATTAATGTTATTGAAGGTTCATGGGCACTGTTTTTATATAAAAATATAGTAGTTAAAAAAGATACAAAAGATAATTTCATAGTCATTACATGAAAAAAATAGTACTTTTAAAGTTGAGGGGAACCCTAATTAGCTTGAGGTGATATGAAAGTCTTATAATTTAGGGATTAAACAACTTCACCTTAGCAAGAAATGCAAACCACATTGAATGACTGCTTTGGCTGATGGAAGTTAGCAGATTAAGAGTTTCAATGGTGTTTATATTTGCTTGATTTAATTACTATACTAGGTTTCATTATCAATGTATCACAATATATGCTTGGAACCAAAAGAGGAGCCCTGGTAACTAGAATGATGGGAGGTACTCTTTATTTTGGAACTCAACCAATTATTTTTAATAAGAAATGCAAACCAAGATGGAGGACTCCATTGTTTGTTGGAATTGAATGAATTGATGTCATTGGAGGTTCATGGGCATTGCTTTTATGTTGAATATAGTTGTTAATAAAGATACAAAAGATACTATCATAGTCATTACATGAAAAATACTACTTTTATAGATAAGGGGAGCCTAATTAGCTTGAGGTGATATGAAAGTCTTATTATTTAGGGATTAAAAAACTTCACCTCATCAAGAAATTCAAACAAAGTTGAATGACTGCTTTGACTGATAGATGTTAGAAGAGTTAAAGATTCAATGGTGTTTTGACTTGCTTGATTTAATTACTACATTAGGTTGTTTTGCTACATATGTGAATTTCATCATCAATGTATCAAAATGTGTGCTTGGAACCAAAAGATGAGCCCTGCTAACTAGAAATGATGGGAGGTACTTTTTATTTTAGAATTCAACAAATTATTATCAATAAGAAATGCAAATCAAGATGGAGGACTCCATTGTTTGTTGGAATTGAATGAATTAATGCCATTGATGGTTCGTGGTCATTGTTTTTATATTGAATATTGTAATTATTAAAGATACAAAAGATAATTTCATAGTCATTACATGGAAAGTAGTACTTTTAATGACGAGGAGATCCTAATTAGCTTGAGGTCATATGAAAGTCTTATTATTTAGGGATAAAACAACTTCACCTTTGCAAGAAATGCAAACCAAGTTGAATGACAACTTTGGTTGATGGATGATAGCAGATGTAAAGTTTCAAAGGCGTTTAGATGTGCTTGATTTAATTACTATACTAGATTGTTTTGCCACATAAGTGAATTTCATCATCGATCTATCAATATCTGTGCTTGGAACCAAGAGTGGAGCGCTGCTAACTAGAAATGATGGGAGGCTCTTTATTTTGGAACTCAACCAATTATTATCAATAAGAAATGCAATTCAATATGGAGGACTCCATTGTTTATTGGAATTGAATGAATTAATGTCATTGAAGGTTCATGGGCATTGTTTTTATATTGAATATAGTAGTTAATAAAGATACAAAAGATCATTTCATAGTCATTACATGAAAAATAGTACTTTTAAAGATGAGGGGAGCCTATTTAGCTTGAGGTGATATGAAAGTCTTATTATTTAGGGATTAAACAACTTCACCTTAGCAAGAAATGCAAACCACATTGAATGACTGCTTTGGCTGATGGATGTTAGCAGATTTAGAGTTTCAATGGTGATTAGATTTGCTTGATTTAATTACTATACTAGGTTGTTTTGCCACAAAAGTGCATTTCCTCATCGATGTATCAAAATCTGTACTTGGAACCAAGAGTGGAGCCCTGCTAACTAGAAATGATGGGAGGCTCTTTATTTTGGAATTGAACCAATTATTATGAATAACAAATGTAAATCAAGAGGGTGGACACCATTGTTTGTTGGAATTGACTGAATTAATGTTATTGAAGGTTCATGGGCACTGTTTTTTATACTAAATATAGTAGTTAAAAAAAGATACAAAAGATAATTTCATAGTCATTACATGAAAAATAGTACTTTTAAAGTTGAGGGAACCTAATTAGCTTGAGGTGATATGAAAGTCTTATAATTTAGGGATTAAACAACTTCACCTTAGCAAGAAATGCAAACCACATTGAATGACTGCTTTGGCTGATGGAAGTTAGCAGATTAAGAGTTTCAATGGTGTTTATATTTGCTTGATTTAATTACTATACTAGGTTTTCATTATCAATGTATCACAATATATGCTTGGAACCAAAAGAGGAGCCCTGGTAACTAGAATGATGGGAGGTACTCTTTATTTTGGAACTCAACCAATTATTTTTAATAAGAAATGCAAACCAAGATGGAGGACTCCATTGTTTGTTGGAATTGAATGAATTGATGTCATTGGAGGTTCATGGGCATTGCTTTTATGTTGAATATAGTTGTTAATAAAGATACAAAAGATACTATCATAGTCATTACATGAAAAATACTACTTTTATAGATAAGGGGAGCCTAATTAGCTTGAGGTGATATGAAAGTCTTATTATTTAGGGATTAAAAAACTTCACCTCATCAAGAAATTCAAACAAAGTTGAATGACTGCTTTGGCTGATAGATGTTAGAAGAGTTAAAGATTCAATGGTGTTTTGACTTGCTTGATTTAATTACTACATTAGGTTGTTTTGCTACATATGTGAATTTCATCATCAATGTATCAAAATGTGTGCTTGGAACCAAAAGATGAGCCCTGCTAACTAGAAATGATGGGAGGTACTTTTTATTTTAGAATTCAACAAATTATTATCAATAAGAAATGCAAATCAAGATGGAGGACTCCATTGTTTGTTGGAATTGAATGAATTAATGCCATTGATGGTTCGTGGTCATTGTTTTTATATTGAATATTGTAATTATTAAAGATACAAAAGATAATTTCATAGTCATTACATGGAAAGTAGTACTTTTAATGACGAGGAGATCCTAATTAGCTTGAGGTCATATGAAAGTCTTATTATTTAGGGATAAAACAACTTCACCCTTTGCAAGAAATGCAAACCAAGTTGAATGACAACTTTGGTTGATGGATGATAGCAGATGTAAAGTTTCAAAGGCGTTTAGATGTGCTTGATTTAATTACTATACTAGATTGTTTTGCCACATAAGTGAATTTCATCATCGATCTATCAATATCTGTGCTTGGAACCAAGAGTGGAGCGCTGCTAACTAGAAATGATGGGAGGCTCTCTTTATTTTGGAACTCAACCAATTATTATCAATAAGAAATGCAATTCAATATGGAGGACTCCATTGTTTATTGGAATTGAATGAATTAATGTCATTGAAGGTTCATGGGCATTGTTTTTATATTGAATATAGTAGTTAATAAAGATACAAAAGATCATTTCATAGTCATTACATGAAAAATAGTAGTACTTTTAAAGATGAGGGGAGCCTATTTAGCTTGAGGTGATATGAAAGTCTTATTATTTTAGGGATTAAACAACTTCACCTTAGCAAGAAATGCAAACCACATTGAATGACTGCTTTGGCTGATGGATGTTAGCAGATTTAGAGTTTCAATGGTGATTAGATTTGCTTGATTTAATTACTATACTAGGTTGTTTTGCCACAAAAGTGCATTTTCCTCATCGATGTATCAAAATCTGTACTTGGAACCAAGAGTGGAGCCCTGCTAACTAGAAATGATGGGAGGCTCTTTATTTTGGAATTGAACCAATTATTATGAATAACAAATGTAAATCAAGAGGGTGGACACCATTGTTTGTTGGAATTGACTGAATTAATGTTATTGAAGGTTCATGGGGGCACTGTTTTTATACTAAATATAGTAGTTAAAAAAAGATACAAAAGATAATTTCATAGTCATTACATGAAAAATAGTACTTTTAAAGTTGAGGGAACCTAATTAGCTTGAGGTGATATGAAAGTCTTATAATTTAGGGATTAAACAACTTCACCTTAGCAAGAAATGCAAACCACATTGAATGACTGCTTTGGCTGATGGAAGTTAGCAGATTAAGAGTTTCAATGGTGTTTATATTTGCTTGATTTAATTACTATACTAGGTTTCATTATCAATGTATCACAATATATGCTTGGAACCAAAAGAGGAGCCCTGGTAACTAGAATGATGGGAGGTACTCTTTATTTTGGAACTCAACCAATTATTTTTAATAAGAAATGCAAACCAAGATGGAGGACTCCATTGTTTGTTGGAATTGAATGAATTGATGTCATTGGGAGGTTCATGGGCATTGCTTTTATGTTGAATATAGTTGTTAATAAAGATACAAAAGATACTATCATAGTCATTACATGAAAAATACTACTTTTATAGATAAGGGGAGCCTAATTAGCTTGAGGTGATATGAAAGTCTTATTATTTAGGGATTAAAAAACTTCACCTCATCAAGAAATTCAAACAAAGTTGAATGACTGCTTTGGCTGATAGATGTTAGAAGAGTTAAAGATTCAATGGTGTTTTGACTTGCTTGATTTAATTACTACATTAGGTTGTTTTGCTACATATGTGAATTTTCATCATCAATGTATCAAAATGTGTGCTTGGAACCAAAAGATGAGCCCTGCTAACTAGAAATGATGGGAGGTACTTTTTATTTTTAGAATTCAACAAATTATTATCAATAAGAAAATGCAAATCAAGATGGAGGGACTCCATTGTTTTGTTGGAATTGAATGAATTAATGCCATTGATGGTTCGTGGTCATTGTTTTTTTATATTGAATATTGTAATTATTAAAGATACAAAAAGATAATTTCATAGTCATTACATGGAAAGTAGTACTTTTAATGACGAGGAGATCCTAATTAGCTTGAGGTCATATGAAAGTCTTATTATTTAGGGATAAAACAACTTCACCTTTGCAAGAAATGCAAACCAAGTTGAATGACAACTTTGGTTGATGGATGATAGCAGATGTAAAGTTTCAAAGGCGTTTAGATGTGCTTGATTTAAATATTACTATACTAGATTGTTTTGCCACATAAGTGAATTTCATCATCGATCTATCAATATCTGTGCTTGGAACCAAGAGTGGAGCGCTGCTAACTAGAAATGATGGGAGGCTCTTTATTTTGGAACTCAACCAATTATTATCAATAAGAAATGCAATTCAATATGGAGGACTCCATTGTTTATTGGAATTGAATGAATTAATGTCATTGAAGGTTCATGGGCATTGTTTTTATATTGAATATAGTAGTTAATAAAGATACAAAAGATCATTTCATAGTCATTACATGAAAAATAGTACTTTTAAAGATGAGGGGAGCCTATTTAGCTTGAGGTGATATGAAAGTCTTATTATTTAGGGATTAAACAACTTCACCTTAGCAAGAAATGCAAACCACATTGAATGACTGCTTTGGCTGATGGATGTTAGCAGATTTAGAGTTTCAATGGTGATTAGATTTGCTTGATTTAATTACTATACTAGGTTGTTTTGCCACAAAAGTGCATTTCCTCATCGATGTATCAAAATCTGTACTTGGAACCAAGAGTGGAGCCCTGCTAACTAGAAATGATGGGAGGCTCTTTATTTTGGAATTGAACCAATTATTATGAATAACAAATGTAAATCAAGAGGGTGGACACCATTGTTTGTTGGAATTGACTGAATTAATGTTATTGAAGGTTCATGGGCACTGTTTTTATACTAAATATAGTAGTTAAAAAAGATACAAAAGATAATTTCATAGTCATTACATGAAAAATAGTACTTTTAAAGTTGAGGGAACCTAATTAGCTTGAGGTGATATGAAAGTCTTATAATTTAGGGATTAAACAACTTCACCTTAGCAAGAAATGCAAACCACATTGAATGACTGCTTTGGCTGATGGAAGTTAGCAGATTAAGAGTTTCAATGGTGTTTATATTTGCTTGATTTAATTACTATACTAGGTTTCATTATCAATGTATCACAATATATGCTTGGAACCAAAAGAGGAGCCCTGGTAACTAGAATGATGGGAGGTACTCTTTATTTTGGAACTCAACCAATTATTTTTAATAAGAAATGCAAACCAAGATGGAGGACTCCATTGTTTGTTGGAATTGAATGAATTGATGTCATTGGAGGTTCATGGGCATTGCTTTTATGTTGAATATATAGTTGTTAATAAAGATACAAAAGATACTATCATAGTCATTACATGAAAAATACTACTTTTATTAGATAAGGGGAGCCTAATTAGCTTGAGGTGATATGAAAGTCTTATTATTTAGGGATTAAAAAACTTCACCTCATCAAGAAATTCAAACAAAGTTGAATGACTGCTTTGGCTGATAGATGTTAGAAGAGTTAAAGATTCAATGGTGTTTTTGACTTGCTTGATTTAATTACTACATTAGGTTGTTTTGCTACATATGTGAATTTCATCATCAATGTATCAAAATGTGTGCTTGGAACCAAAAGATGAGCCCCCTGCTAACTAGAAATGATGGGAGGTACTTTTTATTTTAGAATTCAACAAATTATTATCAATAAGAAATGCAAATCAAGATGGAGGACTCCATTGTTTGTTGGAATTGAATAAATTAATGCCATTGATGGTTCGTGGTCATTGTTTTTATATTGAATATTGTAATTATTAAAGATACAAAAAAGATAATTTTCATAGTCATTACATGGAAAGTAGTACTTTTAATGACGAGGAGATCCTAATTAGCTTGAGGTCATATGAAAGTCTTATTATTTAGGGATAAAACAACTTCACCTTTGCAAGAAATGCAAACCAAGTTGAATGACAACTTTGGCTGATGGATGATAGCAGATGTAAAGTTTCAAAGGCGTTTAGATGTGCTTGATTTAATTACTATACTAGATTGTTTTGCCACATAAGTGAATTTCATCATCGATCTATCAATATCTGTGCTTGGAACCAAGAGTGGAGCGCTGCTAACTAGAAATGATGGGAGGCTCTTTATTTTGGAACTCAACCAATTATTATCAATAAGAAATGCAATTCAATATGGAGGACTCCATTGTTTATTGGAATTGAATGAATTAATGTCATTGAAGGTTCATGGGCATTGTTTTTATATTGAATATAGTAGTTAATAAAGATACAAAAGATCATTTCATAGTCATTACATGAAAAATAGTACTTTTAAAGATGAGGGGAGCCTATTTAGCTTGAGGTGATATGAAAGTCTTATTATTTAGGGATTAAACAACTTCACCTTAGCAAGAAATGCAAACCACATTGAATGAATGACTGCTTTGGCTGATGGATGTTAGCAGATTTAGAGTTTCAATGGTGATTAGATTTGCTTGATTTAATTACTATACTAGGTTGTTTTGCCACAAAAGTGCATTTCCTCATCGATGTATCAAAATCTGTACTTGGAACCAAGAGTGGAGCCCTGCTAACTAGAAATGATGGGAGGCTCTTTATTTTGGAATTGAACCAATTATTATGAATAACAAATGTAAATCAAGAGGGTGGACACCATTGTTTGTTGGAATTGACTGAATTAATGTTATTGAAGGTTCATGGGCACTGTTTTTATACTAAATATAGTAGTTAAAAAAGATACAAAAGATAATTTCATAGTCATTACATGAAAAATAGTACTTTTAAAGTTGAGGGAACCTAATTAGCTTGAGGTGATATGAAAGTCTTATAATTTAGGGATTAAACAACTTCACCTTAGCAAGAAATGCAAACCACATTGAATGACTGCTTTGGCTGATGGAAGTTAGCAGATTAAGAGTTTCAATGGTGTTTATATTTGCTTGATTTAATTACTATACTAGGTTTCATTATCAATGTATCACAATATATGCTTGGAACCAAAAGAGGAGCCCTGGTAACTAGAATGATGGGAGGTACTCTTTATTTTGGAACTCAACCAATTATTTTTAATAAGAAATGCAAACCAAGATGGAGGACTCCATTGTTTGTTGGAATTGAATGAATTGATGTCATTGGAGGTTCATGGGCATTGCTTTTATGTTGAATATAGTTGTTAATAAAGATACAAAAGATACTATCATAGTCATTACATGAAAAATACTACTTTTATAGATAAGGGGAGCCTAATTAGCTTGAGGTGATATGAAAGTCTTAATTATTTAGGGATTAAAAAACTTCACCTCATCAAGAAATTCAAACAAAGTTGAATGACTGCTTTGGCTGATAGATGTTAGAAGAGTTAAAGATTCAATGGTGTTTTGACTTTGCTTGATTTAATTACTACATTAGGTTGTTTTGCTACATATGTGAATTTCATCATCAATGTATCAAAATGTGTGCTTGGAACCAAAAGATGAGCCCTGCTAACTAGAAATGATGGGAGGTACTTTTTATTTTAGAATTCAACAAATTTATTATCAATAAGAAATGCAAATCAAGATGGAGGACTCCATTGTTTGTTGGAATTGAATAAATTAATGCCATTGATGGTTCGTGGTCATTGTTTTTATATTGAATATTGTAATTATTAAAGATACAAAAGATAATTTCATAGTCATTACATGGAAAGTAGTACTTTTAATGACGAGGAGATCCTAATTAGCTTGAGGTCATATGAAAGTCTTATTATTTAGGGATAAAACAACTTCACCTTTGCAAGAAATGCAAACCAAGTTGAATGACAACTTTGGCTGATGGATGATAGCAGATGTAAAGTTTCAAAGGCGTTTAGATGTGCTTGATTTAATTACTATACTAGATTGTTTTGCCACATAAGTGAATTTCATCATCGATCTATCAATATCTGTGCTTGGAACCAAGAGTGGAGCGCTGCTAACTAGAAATGATGGGAGGCTCTTTATTTTGGAACTCAAATAAATTATTATCAATAAGAAATGCAATTCAATATGGAGGACTCCATTGTTTATTGGAATTGAATGAATTAATGTCATTGAAGGTTCATGGGCATTGTTTTTATATTGAATATAGTAGTTAATAAAGATACAAAAGATCATTTCATAGTCATTACATGAAAAATAGTACTTTTAAAGATGAGGGGAGCCTATTTAGCTTGAGGTGATATGAAAGTCTTATTATTTAGGGATTAAACAACTTCACCTTAGCAAGAAATGCAAACCACATTGAATGACTGCTTTGGCTGATGGATGTTAGCAGATTTAGAGTTTCAATGGTGATTAGATTTGCTTGATTTAATTACTATACTAGGTTGTTTTGCCACAAAAGTGCATTTCCTCATCGATGTATCAAAATCTGTACTTGGAACCAAGAGTGGAGCCCTGCTAACTAGAAATGATGGGAGGCTCTTTATTTTGGAATTGAACCAATTATTATGAATAACAAATGTAAATCAAGAGGGTGGACACCATTGTTTGTTGGAATTGACTGAATTAATGTTATTGAAGGTTCATGGGCACTGTTTTTATACTAAATATAGTAGTTAAAAAAGATACAAAAGATAATTTCATAGTCATTACATGAAAAATAGTACTTTTAAAGATGAGGGGAGCCTAATTAGCTTGAGGTGATATGAAAGTCTTATTATTTAGGGATTAAACAACTTCACCTTAGCAAGAAATGCAAACCACATTGAATGACTGCTTTGGCTGATGGAAGTTAGCAGATTAAGAGTTTCAATGGTGTTTATATTTGCTTGATTTAATTACTATACTAGGTTTCATTATCAATTTATCACAATATATGCTTGGAACCAAAAGAGTAGCCTTGGTAACTAGAATGATGGGAGGTACTCTTTATTTTGGAACTCAACCAATTATTTTCAATAAGAAATGCAAATCAAGATGGAGGACTCCATTGTTTGTTGGAATTGAATTAATTGATGTCATTGGAGGTTCATGGGCATTGCTTTTATATTGAATATAGTAGTTAATAAAGATACAAAAGATACTATCATAGTCATTACATGAAAAATAGTACTTTTAAAGATGAGGGGAGCCTAATTAGCTTGAGGTGATATGAAAGTCTTATTATTTTGGGATTAAACAACTTCACCATAGCAAGAAATGCAAACCATGTTGAACGACTGCTTTGGTTAATGGATGTTAGCTGATTTAGAGTTTCAATGGTGTTTAGATTTGCTTGATTTAATTACTATACTAGGTTGTTTTGCGACATATATGAATTTCATTATCAATGTATCAAAATGTGTGCTTGGAACCAAAAGAGGAGCCCTACTAACTAGAAATGGTGGGAGGTACTCTTTATTTTGGAACTCAACCAATTATTATCAACAAGAAACGCAAATCAAGAGGGAGGACACCATTGTTTGTTGGAATTGAATGAATTAATGTCATTGAAGGTTCATGGGCATTGTTTTTATACTTAATATAGTAGTTAAAAAAGATACAAAAGATAATTTCATATTCATTACATGAAAAATAGTACTTTTAAAGATGAGGGGAGCCTAATTAGCTTGAGGTGATATGAAAGTCTTATTATTTAGGGATTAAACAACTTTACCTTAGGAAGAAATGCAAACCACATTGAATGACTGCTTTGGCTAATGGAAGTTAGCAGATTAAGAGTTTTAATGGTGTTTAGATTTCCTTGATTTAATTACTATACTAGGTTTCATTATCAATGTATCACAATATATGCTTGGAACCAAAAGAGGAGCCCTGGTAACTAGAATGATGGGAGGTACTCTTTATTTTGGAACTCAACCAATTATTTTCAATAAGAAATGCAAATCAAGATGGAGGACTCCATTGTTTGTTGGAATTGAATGAATTGATGTCATTGGAGGTTCATGGGCATTGCTTTTATATTGAATGTAGTAGTTAGTAAAGATACAAAAGGTACTATCATAGTCATTACATGAAAAATAGTACTTTTAAAGATGAGGGGAGCCTAATTAGCTTGAGGTGATATGAAAGTCTTATTATTTAGGGATTAAACAACTTCACCTAAGGAAGAAATGCAAACCACGTTGAATGACTGCTTTGGCTAATGGAAGTTAGCAGATTAAGAGTTTCAATGGTGTTTAGATTTGCTTGATTTAATTACTATACTAGGTTTCATTATCAATGTATCACAATATATGCTTGGAACCAAAAGAGGAGTCCTACTAACTAGAATGATGGGAGGTACTCTTTATTTTGGAACTCAACCAATTATTATCAATAAGAAATGTAAATCAAGATGAAGGACACCATTGTTTGTTGGACTCCATTGTTTGTTGGAATTGAATGAATTGATGTCATTGAAGGTTCATGGGTATTGCTTTTATATTGAATATAGTTGTTAATAAAGATACAAAAGATAGTTTCATAGTCATTACATGAAAAATAGTACTTTGAAAGATGAGCGAGCCTAATTAGATTGAGGTGATATGAAAGCCTTATTATTTGGGGATTAAACAACTTCACCTTAGCAAGAAATGCAAACCAAGTTGAATGACTGCTTTGGTTAATGGATGTTAACAAATTTAGAGTTTCAATGGTGTTTTGAATTGCTTGATTTTATTACTATATTAGGTTGTTTTGCCACATATGTGAATTTCAACATCAATGTATCAAAATGTGTGCTTCAAACCAAAAGAGGAGCCCTGCTAACTAGAAATGATGGGAGGTACTTTTTATTTTAGAACTCAACCAATTATTATCAATATGAAATGCAAATCAAAATGGAAGACTCCATTGTTTGTTGGAATTGAATGAATTAATGCCATTGAAGGTTCTTGGTCATTGTTTTTATATTGAATATTGTAGATATTAAAGATACAAAAGATAATTTCATAGTCATTACATGGAAATTAGTACTTTTAAGGACGAGGAGATCCAAATTAGCTTGAGGTCATATGAAAGTCTTATTATTTAGGGATTAAACAACATCACCTTTGCAAGAAATGCAAACCAAGTTGAATGACAACTTTGGCTGATGGATGTTAGCAGATGTAAAGTTTCAAAGGCATTTAGATGTGCTTGATTTAATTATTAAACTAGATTGTTTTGCCACATAAGTGAATTTCATCATCGATCTATCAATATTTGTGCTTGGAACCTAGAGTGGAGCGCTGCTAACTAGAAATGATGGGAGGCTCTTTATTTTGGAACTCAACCAATTATTATCAATAAGAAATGCAAATCAAGATGGAGGACTCCATTGTTTATTGGAATTGAATGAATTAATGTCATCGAAGGTTCATGGGCATTGTTTTTATATTGAATATAGTAGTTAATAAAGATACAAAAGATAATTTCATAGTCATTACATGAAAAATAGTACTTTTAAAGATGAGGGAAGGCTAATTAGCTTGAGGAGATATGAAAGTCTTATTATTTACGGATTAAACAACTTCACCTTAGTAAGAAATACAAACCACATTCAATGACTGCTTTTGCCGATGGAAGTTAGCAGATTAAGAGTTTCAAAGGCATTTAGATGTGCTTGATTTAATTACTAAACTAGATTGTTTTGCCACATAAGTGAATTTCGTCATCGATGTATCAAAATCTGTACTTGGAACCAAGAGTGGAGCCCTGCTAACTAGAAATGATGGGAGGCTCTTTATTTTGGAACTGAACCAATTATTATCAATAACAAATGTAAATCAAGAGGGTGGACACCATTGTTTGTTGGAATTGGCTGAATTAATGTTATTGAAGGTTCATGGGCACTGTTTTTATACTAAATATAGTAGTTAAAAAAGATACAAAAGATAATTTCATAGTCATTACATGAAAAATAGTACTTTTAAAGATGAGGGGAGCCTAATTAGCTTGAGGAGATATGAAAGTCTTATTATTTAGGGATTAAACAACTTCACCTTAGTAAGAAATGCAAACCACATTGAATGACTGCTTTGGCTGATGGAAGTTAGCAGATTAAGAGTTTCAATGGTGTTTATATTTGCTTGATTTAATTACTATACTAGGTTTCATTATCAATGTATCACAATATATGCTTGGAACCAAAGGAGGAGCCTTGGTAACTAGAATGATGGGAGGTACTCTTTATTTTGGAACTCAACCAATTATTTTCAATAAGAAATGCAAATCAAGATGGAGGACTCCATTGTTTGTTGGAATTGAATGAATTGATGTCATTGGAGGTTCATGGGCATTGCTTTTATATTGAATATAGTAGTTAATAAAGATACAAAAGATACTATCATAGTCATTACATGAAAAATAGTACTTTTGAAGATGAGGGCCTAATTAGCTTGAGGTGATATGAAAGTCTTATTATTTTGGGATTAAACAACTTCACCTTAGCAAGAAATGCAAACCATGTTGAACGACTGCTTTGGTTAATGGATGTTAGCAGATTTAGAGTTTCAATGGTGTTTAGATTTGCTTGATTTACTTACTATACTAGGTTGTTTTGCGACATATGTGAATTTCATCATTAATGTATCAAAATGTGTACTTGGAACCAAGAGTGGAGCCCTGCTAACTAGAAATGGTGGGAGGTAGTCTTTATTTTGGAACTCAACCAATTATTATCTATAACAAATGCAAATCAAGAGGGAGGACACCATTGTTTGTTGGAATTGACTGAATTAATGTCATTGAAGGTTCATAGGCACTGTTTTTATACTATATATAGTATTTAAGAAAGATACAAAAGATAATTTCATAGTCATTACATTAAAAATAGTACTTTTAAAGATGAGGGGAGCCTAATTAGCTTGAGGTGATATGAAAGTCTTATTATTTAGGGATTAAACAACTTCACCTTAGCAAGAAATGCAAACCACATTGAATGACTGCTTTGGCTGATGGAAGTTAGCAGATTAAGAGTTTCAATGGTGTTTATATTTGCTTGATTTAATTACTATACTAGGTTTCATTATCAATGTATCACAATATATGCTTGGAACCAAAAGAGGAGCCCTGGTAACTAGAATGATGGGAGGTACTCATTATTTTGGAACTCAACCAATTATTTTCAATAAGAAATGCAAATCAAGATGGAGGACTCCATTGTTTGTTGGAATTGAATGAATTGATGTCATTGGAGGTTCATGGGCATTGCTTTTATATTGAATATAGTAGTTAATAAAGATACAAAAGATACTATCATAGTCATTACATGAAAAATAGTACTTTTAAAGATGAGGGCCTAATTAGCTTGAGGTGATATGAAAGTCTTATTATTTTGGGATTAAACAACTTCACCTTAGCAAGAAATGCAAACCATGTTGAACGACTGCTTTGGTTAATGGATGTTAGCAGATTTAGAGTTTCAATGGTGTTTAGATTTGCTTGATTTAATTACTATACTAGGTTGTTTTGCGACATATGTGAATTTCATCATTAATGTATCAAAATGTGTGCTTGGAACCAAGAGTGGAGCCCTGCTAACTAGAAATGGTGGGAGGTAGTCTTTATTTTGGAACTCAACCAATTATTATCAATAACAAATGCAAATCAAGAGGGAGGACACCATTGTTTGTTGGAATTGACTGAATTAATGTCATTGAAGGTTCATAGGCACTGTTTTTATACTATATATAGTAGTTAAGAAAGATACAAAAGATAATTTCATAGTCATTACATTAAAAATAGTACTTTTAAAGATGAGGGGAGCCTAATTAGCTTGAGGTGATATGAAAGTCTTATTATTTAGGGATTAAACAACTTCACCTTAGCAAGAAATGCAAACCACATTGAATGACTGCTTTGGCTGATGGAAGTTAGCAGATTAAGAGTTTCAATGGTGTTTATATTTGCTTGATTTAATTACTATACTAGGTTTCATTATCAATGTATCACAATATATGCTTGGAACCAAAAGAGGAGCCCTGGTAACTAGAATAATGGGAGGTACTCTTTATTTTGGAACTCAACCAATTATTTTCAATAAGAAATGCAAATCAAGATGGAGGACTCCATTGTTTGTTGGAATTGAATGAATTGATGTCATTGGAGGTTCATGGGCATTGCTTTTATATTGAATATAATAGTTAATAAAGATACAAAAGATAATATCATAGTCATTACATGAAAAATAGTACTTTTATATATGAGGGGAGCCTAATTAGCTTGAGGAGATATGAAAGTCTTATCATTTAGGGATTAAAAAACTTCACCTCAGCAAGAAATGCAAACCAAGTTGAATGACTGCTTTGGCTGATGGATCTTTGCATATTTAAAGATTCAATGGTGTTTTGAATTGCTTGATTTAATCATTATATTAGGTTGTTTTGCAATATATGTGAATTTCATCATCAATGTATCAAAATGTGTGCTTGGAACCAAAAGAGGAGCCCAGCTAACTAAAAATTGGGAGGTACTCTTTATTTTGGAACTCAACCAATTATTATCAATAACAAATGCAAATCAAGATGCAGGACTCCATCGTTTGTTGGAATGGAATGAATTAATGTCATTGAAGATTCATGGGCATTGTTTTTATATTGAATATAGTAGTTAATAAAGATACAAAACATAATTTCATTGTTAGTACATGAAAAATAGTAATTTTAAAGATGAGGGGAGCCTAATTAGCTGAGGTGATATGAAAGTCTTATTATTTAGGGATTATACAACTTTACCTTAGCAAGAAATGCAAACCAAGTTGAATGACTGCTTTCACTGATGGATGTGAGCAGATTTAGAGTTTTAATGGTGTTTAGAATCGCTTGATTTAATTACTAGAAATGATGGGAGGTACTTTTTATTTTAGAACTCAACCAATTATTATCAATAAGAAATGCAAATCAAGATGGAGGACTCCATTGTTTGTTGGAATTGAATTAATTAATGCCATTAAAGGTTCGTGGTCATTGTTTTTATATTGAATATTGTAGTTATGAAAGGTACAAAAGATAATTTCATAGTCATTACATGAAAAATAGTACTTTTAAGGACGAGGAGATCCTAATTAGCTTGAGGTGATATGAAAGTCTTATTATTTAGGGAGTAAAGAACATCACCTTAACAAGAAATACAAACCAAGTTGAATCACTAATTTGGCTGATGGATGTTAGCAGATTTATAGTTTCAATGGTGTTTAGATATGCTTGATTTAAATAGTATACTAGATTGTTTTGTCACATAAGTGATTTTCGTCATCGATGTATCAAAATCTATGCTTGGAACCAAGAGTGGACCACTGCTAACTAGAATTGATGGGAGGCTCTTTATTTTGGAACTCAACCAATTATTATCAATAAGAAATGCAAATCAAGATGGAGGCCTCCATTGTTTATTGGAATTGAATGAATTAATGTCATTGAAGGTTCATGGGCATTGTTTTTATATTGAATATAGTAGTTAATAAAGATACAAAAAATAATTTCATAGTCATTACATGAAAAATAGTACTTTTAAAGTTGAGGGGTGCCTAATTAGCTTGAGGTGATATGAATGTCTTATTATTTAGGGATTAGACAACTTCACCTTAGCAAGAAATGCAAACCAAGTTGAATGACTGCTATGGCTCATGGATGTTAGCAGATTTATAGTTTCAATGGTGTTTAGATTTGCTTGATTTAATTACTATACTAGGTTGTTTTGCACATAAGTGCATTTCATCAGCGATGTATCAAAATCTGTACTTGGAATCAAGAGTGGAGCCTTGCTAACTAGAAATGATGGGAGGCTCTTTATTTTGGAACTGAAACAATTATTATCAATAAGAATTGTAAATCAAGAGGGAGGACACCATTGTTCATTGGAATTGAATGTATTGATGTCATTGAACGTTCATTGGCATTGTTTTTATATTGAATATAATAGTTAATAAAGATACAAAAGATAATTTCATAGTCATTACATGAAAAATAGTTCCTTTAAAGATGAGGGGAGCCTAATTAGCTTGAGGTGATATGAATGTCTTATTATTTAGGGATAAAAAAAACTTCACATTAGCAAGAAATGCAAACCAAGAGGAATGACTACTTTGGCTGATGGAAGTTAGCAGATTAAGAGTTTCAATGGTGATTAGATTTGCTTGATTTAATTATTATACTAGGTTGTTTTGCCATATATGTCAATTTCATTATCAATGTATCAAAATGCGTGGTTAGAGCCCAAAGAGGAGCCCTGCTAACTAGAATTATGGGAGGTACTCTTTATTTTGGAACTCAACCAATTATTATCAATAAGAAAAAAATCAAGATAGATGACTCCATTGTTTGTTGGAATTGAATGAATTTATGTCATTAAAGGTTCATGGGCATTGTTTTTATATTGAATATAGTACTTAATAAAGATACAAAAGATAATTTCATAGTCATTACATGAAAAATAGTTCTTTGAAAGATGAGGGCAGCCTAATTAGCTAGAGGTGATATGAAAGTCTTATTATTTAGGTATTAAACAACTTCACCTTAGCAAGAAATGCAAACCAAGTTGAATGACTGCTTTGGCTGATGGATGTTGGCAGATTTATAGTTTCAATGGTGTTTAGATTGCTTGATTTAATTACTATACTAGGTTGTTTTGGGACATATGTGAATTTCATTACCAATGTATCAAAATGTGTGCTTGGAACCAAAAGAGGAGTCGTGCTAACTGGAAATGATGGGAGGTACTCTTTACTTTAGAACTCAACCAATTATTATCAATAAGAAAAGCAAATGAAGAGAAAGGACACCATTGTTCGTGGGTATTGAATGAATTCATGTCATTGAAGGTTCATCAGCATTGTTTTTATATTGAATATAATAGTTAATAAAGATACAAAAGATAATTTCAGTCATTACATGAAAAATAGTACATTTAAAGACGAGGGGAGCCTAATTAGCTTGAGGTGATATGAATGTCTTATTATTTAGGGATTAAAAAAACTTCACATTGGCAAGAAATGCAAACCAAGAGGGATGACTACTTTGGCTGATGGAAGTTAGCAGATTAAGAGTTTCAATGCTGATTAGATTTGCTTGATTTAATTACTATACTTGGTTGTTTTGCCATATATGTCAATTTCATTATCAATGTATCAAAATGTGTGCTTGGAACCAAAAGAGGAGTCGTGCTAACTAGAAATGATGCAAGGTACTCTTTATTTTAGAACTCAACCAATTATTATCAATAAGAAATGCAAATCAAGATGGAGGACTCCATTATTTGTTGGAATCGAATGAATTAATGTCATTGAAGGTTCATGGGTATTGTTTTTATATTGAATATAGTAGTTAAAAAAGATACAAAAGATAATTTCATAGTCATTACATGGAAAATAGTACTTTGAAAGATCAGGAGAGCCTAATTAGCTTGAGGTGATATGAAAGTCTTATTCTTTAGGGATTAAACAACTTCACCTTAGCAAGAAATGCAAACCAAGTTGAATGACTGCTTTGTTTGATGGATGTTAGCAGATTTAAAGTTGCAATGGTGCTTAGCCACATATGTGAATTTCATTATCAATGTATCAAAATGTGTGCTTGGAACCAAAAGAGGAGCTCCGCTAATTAGAAATGATGGGAGGTACTTTTTATTTTAGAACTCAACCAATTATTATCAATAAGAAATGCAATCAAGATGGATGACTCCATTGTTTGTTGGAATAGAATGAATTAATGACATTGAAGGTTCATGTACATTGTTTTTATATTGAATATATTTGTTAAAAAAATACAAAAGATAATATCATAGTCATTCCATCAAAAATAGTACTTTTCAAGACTAGGGAATCCTAATTAGCTTGAGGTGATATGAATGTCTTATTATTTAGGGATTAAACAACATCACCTTAGCAAGAAATGCAAACCAAGTTCAATGATTGCTTTGGCTGATGGAAGTTTGCAGATTAAGAGTTTCAATGGTGATTAGATTTGCTAGATTTAATTACTATACTAGGTTGTTTTGCCATATATGTCAATTTCATTATGAAGGTATCAAAATGTGTACTTGGAACCCAAAGAGGAGCCCTGGTAACAAGAATGATGAGAGGTACTGTTTATTTTGGAACTCAACCAATTATTATCAATAAGCAATGCAAATCATGATGGTGGACTCCATTGTTTGTTGGAATTGAATAAATTAATGTCATTGAAGGTTCATGGGCACTGTTTTTATATTGAATATAGTACTTAATAAAGATACAAAAGATAATTTCATATTCATTACATGAAAAATAGTTCTTTGAAAGATGAGGGGAGCCTAATTAGCTAGAGGTGATGTGAAAGTCTTATTATTTAGGTATTAAACAACTTCACCTTAGCAAGAAACGCAAACCAAGTTGAATGACTACTTTGGCTGATGGATGTTAGTAGATTTATAGTTTCAATGGTGTTTAGATTTGCTTGATTTAATTACTATACTAGGTTGTTTTGCGACATATGTGAATTTCATTATCAATGTATCAAAATGTGTGCTTGGAACCAAAAGAGGAGTCGTGTTAACTGGAAATGATGGGACGTAATCTTTATTTTAGAACTCAACCAATTATTATCAATAAGAAATGCAAATGAAGAGAAAGGACACCATTGTTCGTGGGAATTGAATGAATTCATGTCATTGAAGGTTCATCGGCATTGTTTTTATATTGAATTTAATAGTTAATAAAGATACAAGAGATAATTTCATAGTCATTAAATGAAAAATAGTTCCTTTAAAGATGAGGGGAGCCTAATTAGCTTGAGGTCATATGAATGTCTTATTATATAGGGATTTAAAAAACTTCATATTGGCAAGAAATGCAAACCAAGAGGGATGTCTGATTTGGCTGATGGAAGTTAGCAGATTAAGAGTTTCAATGCCGATTTGATTTGCTTGATTTAATTACTATACTAGGTTGTTTTGCCATATATGTCAATTTCATTATCAATGTATCAAAATGTGTGCTTGGAACCCAAAGAGGAGCCCTACTAATTAGAATGATGGGAGGTACTCTTTATTTTGGAACTCAACCAATTATCATCAATAAGAAATGCAAATCATGATGGATGACTCCATTGTTTGTTCGAATTGAATGAATTAATGCAATTGAAGGTTCATGGTCATTGTTTTTATATTGAATATAGTAGTTATTAAAGATACAAAAGATAATTTCATAGTCATTACATGAAAAATAGTTCTTTGAAAGATGAGGGGAGCCTAATTAGCTTGAGGTCATATGAAAGTCTTATTATTTAGGGATTAAACAAGTTCACCATAGGAAGAAATGCAAACCAAGTTGAATGACTGCTTTGGCTGATGGATGTTAGTAGATTTATAGTTTCAATGGTGTTTAGATTTGCTTTATTTAATTACTATAATAGGTTGTTTTGCGACATATGTGAATTTCATTATCAATGTATCAAAATGTGTGCTTGGAACCAAAAGAGGAGTCGTGTTAACTGGAAATGATGGGACATACTCTTTATTTTAGAACTCAACCAATTATTATCAATAAGAAATGCAAATAAAGAGAAAGGACACCATTGTTCGTGGGAATTGAATGAATTCATGTCATTGAAGGTTCATCGGCATTGTTTTTATATTGAATTTAATAGTTAATAAAGTTACAAGAGATAATTTCATAGTCATTAAATGAAAAATAGTTCCTTGAAAGACGAGGGGAGCCTAATTAGCTTAAGGTGATATGAATGTCTTATTATTTAGGGATTAAAAAAACTTCATATTGGCAAGAAATGCAAACCAAGAGGGATGTCTGCTTTGGCTGATGGAAGTTAGTAGATTAAGAGTTTCAATGCTGATTAGTTTTGCTTTATTTAATTACTATACTAGGTTGTTTTGCCATATATGTCAATTTCATTATCAATGTATCAAAATGTGTGCTTGGAACCCAATGAGGAGCCCTACTAATTAGAATGATGGGAGGTACTCTTTATTTTGGAACTCAACCAATTATCATCAATAAGAAATGCAAATCATGATGGATGACTCCATTGTTTGTTGGAATTGAATGAATTAATGCAATTGAAGGTTCATGGTCATTGTTTTTATATTGAATATAGTAGTTATTAAAGATACAAAAGATAATTTCATAGTCATTACATGAAAAATAGTTCTTTGAAAGATGAGGGGAGCCGAATTAGCTTGAGGTCATATGAAAGTCTTATTATTTAGGGATTAAACAACTTCACCATAGGAAGAAATGCAAACCAAGTTGAATGACTGCTTTGGCTGATGGATGTTAGTAGATTTATAGTTTCAATGGTGTTTAGATTTGCTTGATTTAATTACTGTACTAGGTTGTTTTGGGACATATGTGAATTTCATTATCAGGGTATCAAAATGTGTGCTTGGAACCAAAAGAGGAGCTCTGCTAACTAGAAATGATGGGAGGTACTTTTTATTTTAGAACTCAACCAATTATTATCAATAAGAAATGCAATCAAGATGGATGACTCCATTGTTTGTTGGAATTGAATGAATTAATGACATTGAAGGTTCATGGGAATTGTTTTTATATTGAATATATTTGTTAAAAAAATACAAAAGATAATATCATAGTCATTACATGAAAAATGGTACTTTTCAAGACTAGGGAAGCCTAATTAGCTTGAGGTGATATGAATGTCTTATTATTTAGGAATTAAACAACATCACCTTAGCAAGAAATGCAAACCAAGTTCAATGATTGCTTTGGCTGATGGAAGTTTGCAGATTAAGAGTTTCAATGGTGATTAGATTTGCTAGATTTAATTACTATACTAGGTTGTTTTGCCATATATGTCAATTCATTATCAAGGTATCAAAATGTGTATTTGGAACCCAAAGAGGAGCCCTAGTAACAAGAACGATGGGAGGTACTCTTTATTTTGGAACTCAACCAATTGTTATCAATAAGCAATGCAAATCAAGATGGTGGACTCCATTGTTTGTTGGAATTGAATAAATTAATGTCATTGAAGGTTCATGGGCATTGTTTTTATATTGAATATAGTACTTAATAAAGATACAAAAGATAATTTCATAGTCATTACATGAAAAATAGTTCTTTGAAAGATGAGGGGAGCCTAATTAGCTAGAGGTGATATGAAAGTCTTATTATTTAGGTATTAAACAACTTCACCTTAGCAAGAAATGCAAACCAAGTTGAATGACTGCTTTGGCTGATGGATGTTAGTAGATTTATAGTTTCAATGGTGTTTAGATTTGCTTGATTTAATTACTATACTAGGTTGTTTTGCGACATATGTGAATTTCATTATCAATGTATCAAAATGTGTGCTTGGAACCAAAAGAGGAGTCGTGTTAACTGGAAATGATGGGACGTACTCTTTATTTTAGAACTCAACCAATTATTATCAATAAGAAATGCAAATGAAGAGAAAGGACACCATTGTTCGTGGGAATTGAATGAATTTATGTCATTGAAGGTTCATCGGCATTGTTTTTATATTGAATTTAATAGTTAATAAAGTTACAAGAGATAATTTCATAGTCATTAAATGAAAAATAGTTCCTTGAAAGACGAGGGGAGCCTAATTAGCTTAAGGTGATATGAATGTCTTATTATCTAGGGATTAAAAAAACTTCATATTGGCAAGAAATGCAAACCAAGAGGGATGTTTGCTTTGGCTGATGGAAGTTAGTAGATTAAGAGTTTCAATGCTGATTAGATTTGCTTGATTTAATTACTATACTAGGTTGTTTTGCCATATATGTCAATTTCATTATCAATGTATCAAAATGTGTGCTTGGAACCCAAAGAGGAGCCCTACTAATTAGAATGATGGGAGGTACTCTTTATTTTGGAACTCAACCAATTATCATCAATAAGAAATGCAAATCATGATGGATGACTCCATTGTTTGTTGGAATTGAATGAATTAATGCAATTGAAGGTTCATGGTCATTGTTTTTATATTGAATATAGTAGTTATTAAAGATACAAAAGATAATTTCATAGTCATTACATGAAAAATAGTTCTTTGAAAGATGAGGGGAGCCTAATTAGCTTGAGGTCATATGAAAGTCTTATTATTTAGGGATTAAACAACTTCACCATAGGAAGAAATGCAAACCAAGTTGAATGACTGCTTTGGCTGATGGATGTTAGTAGATTTATAGTTTCAATGGTGTTTAGATTTGCTTTATTTAATTACTATACTCGGTTGTTTTGCGACATATGTGAATTTCATTATCAATGTATCAAAATGTGTGCTTGGAACCAAAAGAGGAGTCGTGTTAACTGGAAATGATGGGACGTACTCTTTATTTTAGAACTCAACCAATTATTATCAATAAGAAATGCAAATGAAGAGAAAGGACACCATTGTTCGTGGGAATTGAATGAATTTATGTCATTGAAGGTTCATCGGCATTGTTTTTATATTGAATTTAATAGTTAATAAAGTTACAAGTGATAATTTCATAGTCATTAAATGAAAAATAGTTCCTTGAAAGACGAGGGGAGCCTAATTAGCTTAAGGTGATATGAATGTCTTATTATTTAGGGATTAAAAAAACTTCATATTGGCAAGAAATGCAAACCAAGAGGGATGTTTGCTTTGGCTGATGGAAGTTAGTAGATTAAGAGTTTCAATGCTGATTAGATTTGCTTGATTTAATTACTATACTAGGTTGTTTTGCCATATATGTCAATTTCATTATCAATGTATCAAAATGTGTGCTTGGAACCCAAAGAGGAGCCCTACTAATTAGAATGATGGGAGGTACTCTTTATTTTGGAACTCAACCAATTATCATCAATAAGAAATGCAAATCATGATGGATGACTCCATTGTTTGTTGGAATTGAATGAATTAATGCAATTGAAGGTTCATGGTCATTGTTTTTATATTGAATATAGTAGTTATTAAAGATACAAAAGATAATTTCATAGTCATTACATGAAAAATAGTTCTTTGAAAGATGAGGGGAGCCTAATTAGCTAGAGGTGATATGAAAGTCTTATTATTTAGGTATTAAACAACTTCACCTTAGCAAGAAATGCAAACCAAGTTGAATGACTGCTTTGGCTGATGGATGTTAGTAGATTTATAGTTTCAATGGTGTTTAGATTTGCTTGATTTAATTACTATACTAGGTTGTTTTGCGACATATGTGAATTTCATTATCAATGTATCAAAATGTGTGCTTGGAACCAAAAGAGGAGTCGTGTTAACTGGAAATGATGGGACGTACTCTTTATTTTAGAACTCAACCAATTATTATCAATAAGAAATGCAAATAAAGAGAAAGGACAACATTGTTCGTGGGAATTGAATGAATTCATGTCATTGAAGGTTCATCGGCATTGTTTTTATATTGAATTTAATAGTTAATAAAGTTACAAGTGATAATTTCATAGTCATTAAATGAAAAATAGTTCCTTGAAAGACGAGGGGAGCCTAATTAGCTTAAGGTGATATGAATGTCTTATTATTTAGGGATTAAAAAAACTTCATATTGGCAAGAAATGCAAACCAAGAGGGATGTCTGCTTTGGCTGATGGAAGTTAGTAGATTAAGAGTTTCAATGCTGATTAGTTTTGCTTTATTTAATTACTATACTAGGTTGTTTTGCCATATATGTCAATTTCATTATCAATGTATCAAAATGTGTGCTTGGAACCCAAAGAGGAGCCCTACTAATTAGAATGATGGGAGGTACTCTTTATTTTGGAACTCAACCAATTATCATCAATAAGAAATGCAAATCATGATGGATGACTCCATTGTTTGTTGGAATTGAATGAATTAATGCAATTGAAGGTTCATGGTCATTGTTTTTTATATTGAATATAGTAGTTATTAAAGATACAAAAGATAATTTCATAGTCATTACATGAAAAATAGTTCTTTGAAAGATGAGGGGAGCCGAATTAGCTTGAGGTCATATGAAAGTCTTATTATTTAGGGATTAAACAACTTCACCATAGGAAGAAATGCAAACCAAGTTGAATGACTGCTTTGGCTGATGGATGTTAGTAGATTTATAGTTTCAATGGTGTTTAGATTTGCTTGATTTAATTACTGTACTAGGTTGTTTTGGGACATATGTGAATTTCATTATCAGGGTATCAAAATGTGTGCTTGGAACCAAAAGAGGAGCTCTGCTAACTAGAAATGATGGGAGGTACTTTTTATTTTAGAACTCAACCAATTATTATCAATAAGAAATGCAATCAAGATGGATGACTCCATTGTTTGTTGGAATTGAATGAATTAATGACATTGAAGGTTCATGGGAATTGTTTTTATATTGAATATATTTGTTAAAAAAATACAAAAGATAATATCATAGTCATTACATGAAAAATGGTACTTTTCAAGACTAGGGAAGCCTAATTAGCTTGAGGTGATATGAATGTCTTATTATTTAGGAATTAAACAACATCACCTTAGCAAGAAATGCAAACCAAGTTCAATGATTGCTTTGGCTGATGGAAGTTTGCAGATTAAGAGTTTCAATGGTGATTAGATTTGCTAGATTTAATTACTATACTAGGTTGTTTTGCCATATATGTCAATTCATTATCAAGGTATCAAAATGTGTACTTGGAACCCAAAGAGGAGCCCTAGTAACAAGAACGATGGGAGGTACTCTTTATTTTGGAACTCAACCAATTGTTATCAATAAGCAATGCAAATCAAGATGGTGGACTCCATTGTTTGTTGGAATTGAATAAATTAATGTCATTGAAGGTTCATGGGCATTGTTTTTATATTGAATATAGTACTTAATAAAGATACAAAAGATAATGTCATAGTCATTACATGAAAAATAGTTCTTTGAAAGATGAGGGGAGCCTAATTAGCTAGAGGTGATATGAAAGTCTTATTATTTAGGTATTAAACAACTTCACCTTAGCAAGAAATGCAAACCAAGTTGAATGACTGCTTTGGCTGATGGATGTTAGTAGATTTATAATTTCAATGATATTTAGATTTGCTTGATTTAATTACTATACTAGGTTGTTTTGCGACATATGTGAATTTCATTATCAATGTATCAAAATGTGTGCTTGGAACCAAAAGAGGAGTCGTGTTAACTGGAAATGATGGGACGTACTCTTTATTTTAGAACTCAACCAATTATTATCAATAAGAAATGCAAATGAAGAGAAAGGACACCATTGTTCGTGGGAATTGAATGAATTCATGTCATTGAAGGTTCATCGGCATTGTTTTTATATTGAATTTAATAGTTAATAAAGTTACAAGAGATAATTTCATAGTCATTAAATGAAAAATAGTTCCTTGAAAGACGAGGGGAGCCTAATTAGCTTGAGGTGATATGAATGTCTTATTATTTAGGGATTAAAAAAACTTCATATTGGCAAGAAATGCAAACCAAGAGGGATGTCTACTTTGGCTGATGGAAGTTAGTAGATTAAGAGTTTCAATGCTGATTAGATTTGCTTGATTTAATTACTATACTAGGTTGTTTTGCCATATATGTCAATTTCATTATCAATGTATCAAAATGTGTGCTTGGAACCCAAAGAGGAGCCCTACTAATTAGAATGATGGGAGGTACTCTTTATTTTGGAACTCAACCAATTATCATCAATAAGAAATGCAAATCATGATGGATGACTCCATTGTTTGTTGGAATTGAATGAATTAATGCAATTGAAGGTTCATGGTCATTGTTTTTATATTGAATATAGTAGTTATTAAAGATACAAAAGATAATTTCATAGTCATTACATGAAAAATAGTTCTTTGAAAGATGAGGGGAGCCTAATTAGCTTGAGGTCATATGAAAGTCTTATTATTTAGGGATTAAACAAGTTCACCATAGGAAGAAATGCAAACCAAGTTGAATGACTGCTTTGGCTGATGGATGTTAGTAGATTTATAGTTTCAATGGTGTTTAGATTTGCTTGATTTAATTACTATACTAGGTTGTTTTGCGACATATGTGAATTTCATTATCAATGTATCAAAATGTGTGCTTGGAACCAAAAGAGGAGTCGTGTTAACTGGAAATGATGGGACGTACTCTTTATTTTAGAACTCAACCAATTATTATCAATAAGAAATGCAAATAAAGAGAAAGGACAACATTGTTCGTGGGAATTGAATGAATTCATGTCATTGAAGGTTCATCGGCATTGTTTTTATATTGAATTTAATAGTTAATAAAGTTACAAGAGATAATTTCATAGTCATTAAATGAAAAATAGTTCCTTGAAAGACGAGGGGAGCCTAATTAGCTTAAGGTGATATGAATGTCTTATTATTTAGGGATTAAAAAAACTTCATATTGGCAAGAAATGCAAACCAAGAAGGATGTCTGCTTTGGCTGATGGAAGTTAGGAGATTAAGAGTTTCAATGCTGATTAGTTTTGCTTTATTTAATTACTATACTAGGTTGTTTTGCCATATATGTCAATTTCATTATCAATGTATCAAAATGTGTGCTTGGAACCCAAAGAGGAGCCCTACTAATTAGAATGATGGGAGGTACTCTTTATTTTGGAACTCAAACCAATTATCATCAATAAGAAATGCAAATCATGATGGATGACTCCATTGTTTGTTGGAATTGAATGAATTAATGCAATTGAAGGTTCATGGTCATTGTTTTTATATTGAATATAGTAGTTATTAAAGATACAAAAGATAATTTCATAGTCATTACATGAAAAATAGTTCTTTGAAAGATGAGGGGAGCCGAATTAGCTTGAGGTCATATGAAAGTCTTATTATTTAGGGATTAAACAAACTTCACCATAGGAAGAAATGCAAACCAAGTTGAATGACTGCTTTGGCTGATGGATGTTAGTAGATTTATAGTTTCAATGGTGTTTAGATTTGCTTGATTTAATTACTGTACTAGGTTGTTTTGGGGACATATGTGAATTTCATTATCAGGGTATCAAAATGTGTGCTTGGAACCAAAAGAGGAGCTCTGCTAACTAGAAATGATGGGAGGTACTTTTTATTTTAGAACTCAACCAATTATTATCAATAAGAAATGCAATCAAGATGGATGACTCCATTGTTTGTTGGAATTGAATGAATTAATGACATTGAAGGTTCATGGGAATTGTTTTTATATTGAATATATTTGTTAAAAAAATACAAAAGATAATATCATAGTCATTACATGAAAAATGGTACTTTTCAAGACTAGGGAAGCCTAATTAGCTTGAGGTGATATGAATGTCTTATTATTTAGGAATTAAACAACATCACCTTAGCAAGAAATGCAAACCAAGTTCAATGATTGCTTTGGCTGATGGAAGTTTGCAGATTAAGAGTTTCAATGGTGATTAGATTTGCTAGATTTAATTACTATACTAGGTTGTTTTGCCATATATGTCAATTCATTATCAAGGTATCAAAATGTGTACTTGGAACCCAAAGAGGAGCCCTAGTAACAAGAACGATGGGAGGTACTCTTTATTTTGGAACTCAACCAATTGTTATCAATAAGCAATGCAAATCAAGATGGTGGACTCCATTGTTTGTTGGAATTGAATAAATTAATGTCATTGAAGGTTCATCATGGGCATTGTTTTTATATATTGAATATAGTACTTAATAAAGATACAAAAAAGATAATGTCATAGTCATTACATGAAAAATAGTTCTTTGAAAGATGAGGGGAGCCTAATTAGCTAGAGGTGATATGAAAGTCTTATTATTTAGGTATTAAACAACTTCACCTTAGCAAGAAATGCAAACCAAGTTGAATGACTGCTTTGGCTGATGGATGTTAGTAGATTTATAATTTCAATGATATTTAGATTTGCTTGATTTTAATTACTATACTAGGTTGTTTTGCGACATATGTGAATTTCATTATCAATGTATCAAAAATGTGTGCTTGGAACCAAAAGAGGAGTCGTGTTAACTGGAAATGATGGGACGTACTCTTTATTTTTAGAACTCAACCAATTATTATCAATAAGAAATGCAAATGAAGAGAAAAGGACACCATTGTTCGTGGGAATTGAATGAATTCATGTCATTGAAGGTTCATCGGCATTGTTTTTATATTGAATTTAATAGTTAATAAAGTTACAAGAGATAATTTCATAGTCATTAAATGAAAAATAGTTCCTTGAAAGACGAGGGGAGCCTAATTAGCTTGAGGTGATATGAATGTCTTATTATTTAGGGATTAAAAAAACTTCATATTGGCAAGAAATGCAAACCAAGAGGGATGTCTACTTTGGCTGATGGAAGTTAGTAGATAGTAGAAGAGAGTTTCAATGCTGATTAGATTTGCTTGATTTAATTACTATACTAGGTTGTTTTGCCATATATGTCAATTTCATTATCAATGTATCAAAATGTGTGCTTGGAACCCAAAGAGGAGCCCTACTAATTAGAATGATGGGAGGTACTCTTTATTTTGGAACTCAACCAATTTATCATCAATAAGAAAATGCAAATCATGATGGATGACTCCATTGTTTGTTGGAATTGAATGAATTAATGCAATTGAAGGTTCATGGTCATTGTTTTTATATTGAATATAGTAGTTATTAAAGATACAAAAGATAATTTCATAGTCATTACATGAAAAATAGTTCTTTGAAAGATGAGGGGAGCCTAATTAGCTTGAGGTCATATGAAAGTCTTATTATTTAGGGATTAAACAAGTTCACCATAGGAAGAAATGCAAACCAAGTTGAATGACTGCTTTGGCTGATGGATGTTAGTAGATTTATAGTTTCAATGGTGTTTAGATTTGCTTTATTTAATTACTATACTAGGTTGTTTTGCGACATATGTGAATTTCATTATCAATGTATCAAAATGTGTGCTTGGAACCAAAAGAGGAGTCGTGTTAACTGGAAATGATGGGACGTACTCTTTATTTTAGAACTCAACCAATTATTATCAATAAGAAATGCAAATAAAGAGAAAGGACAACATTGTTCGTGGGAATTGAATGAATTCATGTCATTGAAGGTTCATCGGCATTGTTTTTATATTGAATTTAATAGTTAATAAAGTTACAAGAGATAATTTCATAGTCATTAAATGAAAAATAGTTCCTTGAAAGACGAGGGGAGCCTAATTAGCTTAAGGTGATATGAATGTCTTATTATTTAGGGATTAAACAACTTCACCTTAGCAAGAAATGCAAACCATGTTGAATGACTGCTTTGTTTGATGGATGTTAGCAGATTTAAAGTTGCAATGGTGATTAGTCACATATGTGAATTTCATTATCAATGTATCAAAATGTGTGCTTGGAACCAAAAGAGGAGCTCTGCTAACTAGAAATGATGAGAGGTACTCTTTATTTTGGAACTCAACCAATTATTATCAATAAGCAATGCAAATCAAGATGGTGGACTCCATTGTTTGTTGGAATTGAATAAATTAATGTCATTGAAGGTTCATGGGCATTGTTTTTATATTGAATATAGTACTTAATAAAGATACAAAAGATAATTTCATAGTCATTACATGAAAAATAGTTCTTTGAAAGATGAGGGGAGCCTAATTAGCTAGAGGTGATATGAAAGTCTTATTATTTAGGTATTAAACAACTTCACCTTAGCAAGAAATGCAAACCAAGTTGAATGACTGCTTTGGCTGATGGATGTTAGTAGATTTATAGTTTCAATGGTGTTTAGATTTGCTTGATTTAATTACTATACTAGGTTGTTTTGCGACATATGTGAATTTCATTATCAATGTATCAAAATGTGTGCTTGGAACCAAAAGAGGTGTCGTGTTAACTGGAAATGATGGGACGTACTCTTTATTTTAGAACTCAACCAATTATTATCAATAAGAAATGCAAATGAAGAGAAAGGACACCATTGTTCATGGGAATTGAATGAATTCATGTCTTTGAAGGTTCATCGGCATTGTTTTTATATTGAATTTAATAGTTAATAAAGATACAAAAGATAATTTCATAGTCATTACATGAAAAATAGTTCCTTTAAAGACGAGGGGAGCCTAATTAGCTTGAGGTGATATGAATGTCTTATTATTTAGGGATTAAAAAAACTTCATATTGGCAAGAAATGCAAACCATGAGGGATGTCTGCTTTGGCTGATGCAAGTTAGTAGATTAAGAGTTTCAATGCTGATTAGATTTGCTTGATTTAATTACTATACTAGGTTGTTTTGCCATATAAGTCAATTTCATTATCAATGTATCAAAATGTGTGCTTGGAACCCAAAGAGGAGCCCTGCTAACTAGAATGATGGGAGGTACTCTTTATTTTGGAACTCAACCAATTATCATCAATAACAAATGCAAATCAACATGGATAACTCCTTTGTTTGTTGAAATTGAATGAATTAATGATATTAAAGGTTGATGGGCATTGTTTTTATATTGAATATATTTGTTAAAAAAATACAAAAGATAATATCATAGTCATTCCATGAAAAATAGTACTTTTCAAGACTAGGGAAGCCTAATCAGCTTGAGGTGATATGAATGTCTTATTATTTAGGGATTAAACAACATAACCTTAGCAAGAAATGCAAACCATGTTCAATGACTACTTTGGCTGATGGAAGTTTGCAGATTGAGAGTTTCAATGGTGATTAGATTTGCTAGATTTAATTACTATACTAGGTTGTTTTGCCATATATGTCAATTTCATTATGAAGGTATCAAAATGTGTACTTGGTACCCAAAGAGGAGCCCTGCTAACAAGAATGATGAGAGGTACTCTTTATTTTGGAACTCAACCAATTATTATCAATAAGCAATGCAAATCAAGATGGTGGACTCCATTGTTTGTTGGAATTGAATAAATTAATGTCATTGAAGGTTCATGGGCATTGTTTTTATATTGAATATAGTACTTAATAAAGATACAAAAGATAATTTCATAGTCATTACATGAAAAATAGTTCTTTGAAAGATGAGGGGAGCCTACTTAGCTAGAGGTCATATGAAAGTCTTATTATTTAGGTATTAAACAACTTCACCTTAGCAAGAAATGCAAACCAAGTTGAATGACTACTTTAGCAGATGGATGTTAGCAGATTTATAGTTGCAATGGTGTTTAGATTTGCTTGATTTAATTACTATACTAGGTTGTTTTGCGACATATGTGAATTTCATTATCAATGTATCAAAATGTGTGCTTGGAACCAAAGGAGCAGTCGTCTTAACTGGAAATGATGGGAAGTACTCTGTATTTTAGAACTCAACCAATTATTATCAATAAGAAATGCAAATCAAGATGGAGGACTCCATTGTTTGTTGGAATTGAATGAATTAATGTCATTGAAGGTTCATGGCATTGTTTTTTTATTGAATATAGTAGTTAAAAAAGATACAAAAGATAATTTCATAGTCATTACATGAAAAATAGTACTTTGAAAGATGAGTGGAGCCTAATTAGCTAGAGGTGATATGAAAGTCTTATTATTTAGGTATTAAACAACATTACCATAGCAAGAAATGCAAACCAAGTTGAATGACTGCTTTGGCAGATGGATGTTAGCAGATTTATAGTTTCAATGGTGTTTAGATTTGCTTGATTTAATTACTATACTAGGTTGTTTTGCGACATATGAGAATTTCAATATCAATGTATCAAAATGTGTGCTTGGAACCAAAAGAGGAGTCGTGCTAACTAGAAATGATGCGAGGTACTCTTTATTTTAGAACTCAACCAATTATTATCAATAAGAAATGCAAATCAAGATGGACGACTCCATTGTTTGTTGGAATTGAATGAATTTATGTAATTGAAGGTTCATGGGCATTGTTTTTATATTGAATATAGTAGTTAATAAAGATACAAAAGGTAATTTCATATGCATTACATGAAATATAGTACTTTTAAAGATGATGGGAGCCTAATTAGCTTAAGGTGATATGAATGTCTTATTATTTAGGGATTAAACAACTTCACCTTATTATCAATATAAAGATGAGGGTTGCCTAATTAGCTTGAGGTGATATGAAAGTCTTATTATTTAGGGATTAAACAACTTCACCTTAGCAAGTAATTCAAACCAAGTTGAATGACTGCTTTGGCTGATGGCTGTTAGCAGATTTAGAGTTTCCATGGTGTTTAGATTTGCTTGATTTAATTACTATACTATGTTGTTTTGCGACATATGTGACTTTCATTATCAATGTATCAAAATGTATGCTTGGAACCAAAAGAGGAGCCCTGCTAACTAAAAATGATGGGAGGTACTCTTTATTTTAGAACTCAACCAATTATTATCAATAAGAAATGCAAATCAAGGGGGAGGACACCATTGTTCGTTGGAATTGGATATAGTAGTCATTACATGAAAAATAGTACTTTTGAAGACTAGGGAAGCCTAATTTGCTTGAGGTGATAAGAATGTCTTATTATTTAGGGATTAAACAACATCACCATAGCAAGAAATGCAAACCAAGTTCAATGACTACTTTGGCTGATGGATGTTAGTAGATTTAGAGATTCAATAGTGTTTTGAATTGCTTTATTTATTTAATATATTAGGTTGTTTTGCCACATATGTGAATTTCATCATTAATATATCAAAATGTGTGCTTGGAACCAAACGATACTTGTTAACTACAAATGATGGGAGGAACTTTTTATTTTAGAACTCGACCAATTATTATCAATAACAAATGCAAATGAAGATGGAGGACTCCATTGTTTATTGGAATTGAATGAATTAATGTCATTGAAGGTTCATGGGCATTGTTTTTATTTTGAATATAGTAGTTAATAAAGATACAAAAGATCATTTCATAGTCATTACATGAAAAATAGTACTTTTAAAGACGAGGGGAGCCTAATTAGCTTGAGGTGATATGAATGTCTTATTATATAGGGATTAAACAACTTCACCTTAGCAAGAAATGCAAACCAAGTAGAATGCCTACTTTGGCTGATGCATGTTAGCAGATTTAGAGTTTCAATGGTGTTTAGATTTGCTTGATGTAATTACTATACTTGGTTGTTTTACCACATAAGTGAATTTCATCATCGATGTATCAAAATGTGTGTTTGGAACCAAGAGTGGAGCCCTGCTAACTAGAAATGATGGGACGTACTCTTTATTTTAGAACTCAACCAATTATTGTCAATAAGTAATGCAAATCAAGAGGGAGGACACCATTGTTCGTTGGAATTGAATGAATTCATGTCATTGAAGGTTCATCGGCATTGTTTTTATATTGAATATAATAGTTAATAAAGATAGAAAAGATAATTTCATAGTCATTACATGAAAAATAGATCCTTTAAAGACAAGGGGAGCCTAATTAGCTTGAGGTGATATGAAAGTCTTATTATTTAGGGATTAAACAACTTCACTTTAGCAAGTAATGCAAACCAAGTTGAATGACTGCTTTGGCTGATGGATGTTAGCAGATTTAGAGTTTCCATGGTGTTTAGATTTGCTTGATTTAATTACTATTCTATATTGTTTTGCGACATATGTGACTTTCATTATCAATGTATCAAAATGTGTGCTTGGAACCAAAAGAGGAGCCCTGCTAACTAGAAATGATGGGAGGTACTCATTATTTTAGAACTCAACCAATTATTATCAATAACAAATGCAAATCAACAGAAAGGACACCATTGGTCGTTGGAATTGAATGAATTCATGTCATTAAAAGTTCTTTGGCATTGTTTTTATATTGAATATAATAGTTAATAAAGATACAAAAGATAATTTCATAGTCATTACATAAAAAATAGTTCCTTTAAAGACGAGGGGAGCCTAATTAGCTTGAGGTGATATGAATGTCTTATCATTTAGGGATTAAAAAAACTTCACATTGGCAAGAAATGCAAACCAAGAGGAATGACTGCTTCGGTTGATGGAACTTAGTAGATTAAGAGTTTCATTGCAGATTAGATTTGCTTGATTTAATTACTATACTAGGTTGTTTTGCCATATATGTCAATTTCATTATCAATGTATCAAAATGTGTGCTTGGAACCCAAAGAGGAGCCCTGCTAACTAGAATGACGGGAGGTACTCTTTATTTTGGAACTCAACCAATTATTATCAATAACAAATGCAAATCAAGATGGATGACTCCATTGTTTGTTTGAATTGAATGAATTAATGTCATTGAAGGTTCATGGGCATTGTTTTTATATTGAATATAGTAGTTAATAAAGATACAAAAGATAATTGAATAGTCATTACATGAAAAATAGGACTTTAAAGATGAGGGGAGCCTAATTAGCTTGAGGGGATATGAAAGTCATATTATTTAGGGATTAAACAACTTCACCTTAGCAAGAAATGCAAACCAAGTTGAATGACTGCTTTGGCTGATGGATGTTAGCTGATTTAGAGTTTCAAGGGTGTGTAGATTTGCTTGATTTACTTACTATACTAGGTTGTTTTGTGACATATGTGAATTTCATTATCAATGTATTAAAATGTGTGCTTGGAACCAAAACAGGAGCCCTGCTAACTAGAAATGATGGGGGGTACTCTTTATTTTAAAACTCAACCAATTATTATCAATAAGAAATGCAAATCAAGATGGAGGACTCCATTGTTTGTTGGAATTGAATGAATTAATGACATTGAAGGTTCATGGGCATTGTTTTTATATTGAATATAGTAGTTAAAAAAGATACAAAAGATAATATCATAGTCATTACATGAAAAATACTACTTTTCATGACTAGTGAAGCCTAATTAGCTTGAGGTAGTAGGATTGTCTTATTATTTAGGGATTAAACAACATCACCATAGCAAGAAATGCAAACCAAGTTCAATGACTGCTTTGGCTGATGGATGTTAGTAGATTTAGAGATTCAATATTGTTTAGAATTGCTTTATTTAATAAATATATTAGGTTGTTTTGCCACATATGTGAATTTCATCATCAATATATCAAAATGTGTGCTTGGAACCAAAAGAGGAGCCCTGCTAACTACAAATGATGGGAGGAACTTTTTATTTTAGAACTCGACCAATTATTATCAATAACAAATGCAAATCAAGATGGAGGACTCCATTGTTTATTGGAATTGAATGAATTAATGTCATTGAAGGTTCATGGGCATTGTTTTTATATTGAATATAGTAGTTAATAAAGATGCAAAAGATCATTTCATAGTCATTACATGAAAAATAGTACTTTTAAAGACGAGGGGAGCCTAATTAGCTTGAGGTGATATGAATGTCTTATTATATAGGGATTAAACAACTTCAGCTTACCAAGAAACGCAAACCAAGTTGAATCCCTGCTTTGGCTGATGCATCTTAGCAGATTTAGAGTTTCAATGGTGTTTAGATTTGCTTGATGTAATTACTATACTTGGTTGTTTTGCCACATAAGTGAATTTCATCATCGATGTATCAAAATGTGTGCTTGGAACCAAGAGTGGAGCCCTGCTAACTAGAAATGATGGGCTGTACTCTTTATTTTAGAACTCAACCAATTATTGTCAATAAGTAATGCAAATCAAGAGGGAGGACACCATTGTTCGTTGGAATTGAATGAATTCATGTCATTGAAGGTTCATCGGCATTGTTTTTATATTGAATATAATAGTTAATAAAGATAGAAAATATAATTTGATAGTCATTACATGAAAAATAGATCCTTTAAAGACAAGGGGAGCCTAATTAGCTTGAGGTGATATGAAAGACTTATTATTTAGGGATTAAATAACTTCACCTTAGCAAGTAATGCAAACCAAGTTGAATGACTGCTTTGGCTGCTGGATGTTAGCAGATTTAGAGTTTCCATCGTGTTTAAATTTGCTTGATTTAATTCCTATTCTATATTGTTTTGCGACATATGTGACTTTCATTATCAATGTATCAAAATGTGTACTTGGAACCAAAAGAGGAGCCCTGCGAACTAGAAATGATGGGGGGTACTCTTTATTTTAGAACTCAACGAATTATTATCAATAAGAAATGCAAATCAAGAGGGAGGACACCATTGTTCGTTGGAATTGAATGAATTCTTGTCATTGAAGGTTCATCGGCATTGTTTTTATATTGTAAATAATAGTTAATAAAGATAGAAAGGATAATTTCATAGTCATTACATGAAAAATAGATCCATTAAAGATGAGGGGAGCCTAATTAGCTTGAGGTGATATGAATGTCTTATTATTTAGGGATTAAAAAAACTTCACATTAGCAAGAAATGCAAACCAAGAGGAATGACTGCTTTCGCTGATGGAAGTTAGTAGATTAAGAGTTTCTATGGTAATTAGATTTGCTAGATTTAATTACGATACTAGGTTGTTTTGCCATATATGTCAATTTCATTATCAATGTATCAAAATGTGTGCTTGGAACCCAAAGAGGAGCCCTGCTAACTAGAATGATGGGAGGTACACTTTATTTTGGAGCTCAACCAATTATTATCAATAACAAATGCAAATCAAGATGGATGACTCCATTGTTTGTTGGAATTGAAAGAATTAATGACATTGAAGGTTCATGGGCATTGTTTTTATATTGAATATAGTAGTTAAAAGAGATACAAAAGATAATATCATAGTCATTACATGAAAAATAGTACTTTTCATGACTAGGGAAGCCTAATTAGCTTGAGGTAGTAGGAATGTCTTATTATTTAGGGATTAAACTACATCATCTTACCAAGAAATGTAAACCAAGTTCAATGACTGCTTTGGCTGATGGATGTTAGTAGATTTAGAGATTCAATAGTGTTTAGAATTGATTTATTTAATAAATATATTAGGTTGTTTTGCCACATATGTGAATTTCATCATCAATATATCAAAATGTGTGCTTGGAAACAAAAGAGGAGCCCTGCTAACTAGAAATGATGGGAGGTACTCTTTATTTTAGAACTCAACCAATTATTATCAATAAGAAATGCAAATCAAGATAGAGGACTCCATTGTTTGTTGGAATTGAATGAATTAATGTCATGGAAGGTTCATGGGCATTGTTTTTATGTTGAATATAGTAGTTAAAAAGATACAAAAGATAATTTCATAGTCATTACATGAAAAATAGTACTTTTCAAGATGAGGGAATCCTAATTAGCTTGAGGTGATATGAATGTCTTATTATTTAAGGATTAAATAACATTACCTTAGCAAGTAATGCAAACGACGTTATTTCAATGCTTTGGGTAATGGATGTTAGTAGATTTAGAGATTCCATAGTGTTTAGAATTGCTTTATTCAATTACTATATTAGTCATTACATGAAAAATAGTTCCTTTAAAGATGAGGTGAGCCTAATTAGCTTGAGGTGATATGAATGTCTTATTATTTAGGGATTAAAAAAACTTCACATTAGCAAGAAATTCAAACCAAGAGGAATGACTACTTTGGCTGATGGAAGTTAGCAGATTAAGAGTTTCAATGGTGATTAGATTTGCTTGATTTCATTACTATACTAGGTTGTTTTGCCATATATGTCAATTTCATTATCAATGTATCAAAATGTGTGCTTTGAATCCAAAGAGGAGCCCTGCTAACTAGAATGATGGGAGGTACTCTTTATTTTGGAACTCAACCAATTATTATCAAGACGGATGACTCCATTGTTTATTGGAATTGAATGAATTAATGTCATTGAAGGTTCATGGACATTGTTTTTATTTTGAATATAGTAGTTAATAAAGATACAAAAGATAATTTCATAATAATTACATGAAAAATAGTACTTTTAAAGATGAGGGGAGCCTAATTAGCTAGAGGTGATATGAAAGTCTTATTATTTAGGGATTAAACAACTTCACCTTAGCAAGAAATGCAAGCCAATTTGAATGACTGCTTTGGTTGATGGATGTAAGCAGATTTAGAGTTTCAATGGTTTTTAGAATTGCTTGATTTAATTACTATATTAGGTTGTTTTGCCACATAAGCGAATTTCATTATCAATGTATCAAAATGTGTACTTGGAACCAAAAGAGGAGCCCTGCTAACTAGAAATGATGGGAGGTACTCTTTATTTTAGAACTCAACCAATTATTATCAATAAGAAATGCAAATCAAGATGTAGGACTCCATTGTTTGTTGGAATTGAATGAATTAATGACTTTGAATTTTCATGGGCATTGTTTTTATATTGAATATAGTAGTTAAAAAAGATACAAAAGATAATATCAAAGTCATTACATGAAAAATAGTACTTTTCAAGAATATGGAAGCCTAAATAGCTTGAGGTGATATGAATGTCTAATTATTTAGGGATTAAACAACATCACCTTAGCAAGAAATGCAAACCAAGTTGAATCACTACTTTGGCTGATGGATGATAGCAGATTTAGAGTTTCAACAGTGTTTAGATTTGCTTGATTTAATTACTATACTTGGTTGTTTTGCCACATAAGTGAATTTCAACATTGATGTATCAAAATGTGTGCTTGGAACCAAGAGTGGAGCCCTGCTAACTAGAAATGGTGGGAGGTACTCTTTATTTTGGAACTCAACCAATTATTATCAATAAGAAATGCAAAACAAGAGGGAGGACACCATTGTTTGTTGGAATTGAATGAATTAATGTCATTGAAGGTTCATAGGCATTGTTGTTATATTGAATATAGTAGTTAAAAGAGATAAAAAAGATAATTTCATAGTCATTACATGAAAAATAGTACTTTTAAAGATTAGGGAAGCCCTGCTAACTAGAAATGATGGGCGGTACTCTTTATTTTAGAACTCAACCAATTATTGTCAATAAGTAATGCAAAACAAGAGGGTGGACACCATTGTTCGTTGGAATTGAAGGAATTGATGTCATTGATGGTTCATAGGCATTGTTTTTATATTGAATATAGTAGTTAATGAAGATACAAATGATAATTTCATAGTAATTACATGAAAAATAGTACTTTTAAAGATGAGGGTAGCCTAATTAGCTAGAGGTGATATGAAAGTCTTATTATTTAGGGATTAAACAACTTCACGTTAGCAAGAAATGCAAACCAAGTTGAATGACTGCTGTGGCTGATGGCTGTTAGCAGATTTAGAGTTTCAATGGTGTTTAGATTTGCTTGATTTAATTACTATACTAGGTTGTTATCAATGTATCAAAATGTGTGCTTGGAACCAAAAGACAAGCCCTGCTAACTAGAAATGATGGGAGGTACTCTTTATTTTACCACTCAACCAATTATTATCAATAAGAAATGCAAATCAAGATGGAGGACTCCATTGTTTGTGGGAATTGAATGAATTAATGTCCTTGAATGTTCATGGGCATTGTTTTTCTATTGAATATAGGAGTGAAAAAAGATACAAAAGATAATTTCATAGTCATTACATGAAAAATAATACTTTTCAAGACGAGGGAAGCCTAATTAGCTTGAGGTGATATGAATGTCTTATTATTTGAGGATTAAACAACTTCACCATAGAAAGAAATGCAAACCAAGTTGAATGACTGCTTTGGCTGATGGATGTTAGCAGATTTAGACTTTCAATGGTGTTTAGATTTGCTTGATTTAATTACTATTCTATATTGTTTTGCCAAATAAGTGAATTTCATCATCGATGTATCAAAATGTGTACTTGGAACCAAGAGTGGAGCCCTGCTAAATAGAAATGGTGGGAGGTACTCTTTATTTTGGAATTCAACCAATTATTATCAATAAGAAATACAAATCAAGAGGGAGGACACCATTGTTCGTTGGAATTGAATGAATTGATGTCATTGAAGGTTCATGGGCATTGTTTTTATATTGAATATAATAGTTAGTAAAGATACATAAGATAATTTCATAGTCATTACTTGAAAAATAGTACCTTTCAAGACGAGGGAAGCCTAATTAGCTTGAGGTGATATGAATGTCTTATTATTTAGGGATTAAAAAAACATCACATTAGCGAGAAATGCAAACCAAAAGGAATGACTACTTTGGTTGATGGAAGTTAGCAGATTAAGACTTTCAACGGTGATTAGATTTGCTTGATTTAATTACTATACTAGGTTGTTTTGCCATACATGTCAATTTCATTATCAATGTATCAAAATGTGTGCTTAGAACCAAAAGAGGAGCCCTGCTAACTAGAATGATGGGAGGTACTCTTTATTTTGGAACTCAACCAATTATTATCAAAAAGAAATACAAATCAAGATGGAGGACTCCATTGTTTGTTGGAATTAAATGAATTAATGTCATCGAAGGTTCATGGCATTGTTTTTATATTGAATATAGTAGTTAAAAAAGATACAAAAGATAATTTCATAGTAATTACATGAAAAATAGTACTTCTCAAGATGAGGGAAGCCTAATTAGCTTGAGGTGATATGAATGGCTTATTATTTAGGGATTAAACAACATTACCTTAGCAAGAAATGCAAACCAAGTTAATTGACTGCTTTGGCTGATGTATGTTAGCAGAATTAGAGATTCAATAGTGTTTAGAATTGCTTTATTTAATTACTATATTAGGTTATTTTGCCACATATGTGAATTTCATCATCAATGTATCAAAATGTGTGCTTAGAACCAAAAGAGGAGCCCTGCTAATTAGAAATGATGGGAGGTACTTTTTTTTTTGAGAACTCAACCAATTATTATCAATAAGAAATGTAAATCAAGATGGAGGACTCCATTATTTATTAGAATTGAATGAATTAAAGTCATTGAAGGTTCATGGGCATTGGTTTTATATTGAATATAGTAGGTATTAAAGATACAACAGATAATTTCATAGTCATTACTTGAAAAATAGAACTTTTTAAGACGAGGGAAGCCTAATTAGCTGGAGGTGATATGAATGTCTTATTATTTAGGGATTAAAAAAACTTCACATTAGCAAGAAATGCAAACCAAGAGAAATGACTGCTTTGGCTGATGGAAGTTAGCAGATTAAGAGTTTCAATGGTGATTAGATTTGCTTGATTTCATTACTATACTAGGTTGTTTTGCCATATATGTCAATTTCATTATCAATGTATCAAAATGTGTGCTTGGAACCCAAAGAGGAGCCCTGCTAACTAGAATGATGGGAGGTACTCTTTATTTTGGAACTCAACCAATTATTACCAATAAGAAATGGAAATCAAGACGGATGACTCCATTGTTTGTTGGAATTGAATGAATTAATGTCATTGAAGGTTAATGGGCATTGTTTTTATATTGAATATAGTAGTTAATAAAGATACAAAAGATAATTTCATAGTAATTACTTGAAAAATAGTGCTTTTAAAGATGAGGGGAGCCTAATTAGCTTGAGGTGATATGAAAGTCTTATTATTTAGGGATTAAACAACTTCACCTTAGCAAGAAATGCAAGCCAAGTTGAATGACTGCTTTGGTTGATGGATGTTAGCAGATTTAGAGTTTCAATGGTGTTTAGAATTGTTTGATTTAATTACTATATTAGGTTGTTTTGCCACATATGTGAATTTCATAATCAATGTATCAAAATGTATGCTTGGAACCAAAAGAGGAGCCCTGCTAACTACAAATGATGGGAGGTACATTTTATTTTAGAAATCGACCAATTATTATCAATAACAAATGCAAATCAAGATGGAGGACTCCATTGTTTCTTGGAATTGAATGAATTAATGTCATTGAAGGTTCATGGGCATTGTTTTTATATTGAATATAGTAGTTAATAAAGATACAAAAGATCATTTCATAGTCATTACAAGAAAAATAGTACATTTAAAAATGAGGAGAGCCTAATTAGCTTGAAGCGATGTGAATGTCTTTTTATTTAGGGATTACACAACATCACCTTAGCAAGAAATGCAAACCAAGTTGAATAATTGCTTTGGGTGATGGATGTTAGCAGATTTAGAGTTTCAATGGTGTTTAAATTTGCTTGATTTAATTACTATACTTGGTTGTTTTGCCACATAAGTGAATTTCATCATCGATGTATCAAAATGTGTGCTTGGAAGCAAGAGTGGAGCCCTGCTAACTAGAAATGGTGGTAGGTACTCTTTATTTTGGAACTCAACCAATTATTATCAATAGGAAATGCAAATCAAGAGGGAGGACACCATTGTTTGTTGGAAGTTGAATGAATTAATGTCATTGACGGTTCATGGGCATTGGTTTTATATTGAATATAGTAGGTATTAAAGATACAAAAGATAATTTCATAGTCATTACTTGAAAAATAGTACTTTTTAAGACGAGGGAAGCCTAATTAGCTTGAGGTGATATGAATGTCTTATTATTTAGGGATTAAAAAACTTCACATTAGCAAGAAATGCAAACCAAGAGCAATGATTGCTTTGGCTGATGGAAGTTAAAAGATTAAGAGTTTCAATGGTAATTAGATTTGTTTGATTTCATTGCTATACTAGGTTGTTTTGCCATATATGTCAATTTTATTATCAATGTATCAAAATGTGTGCTTGGAACCCAAAGAGGAGCCCTGCTAACGAGAATGATGGGAGGTACTCTTTATTTTGGAACTCAACCAATTATTATTAATAAGAAATGCAAATCAAGACGGATGACTCCATTGTTTGTTGGAATTGAATGAATTAATGTCTTTGAAGTTTCATGGGCATTGTTTTTATATAGAATATAGTAGTGAATAAAGATACAAAAGATAATTTCATAGTAATTACATGAAAAATAGTACTTTTAACGATGAGGCGAGCCTAATTAGCTTGAAGTTATATGAAAGTCTTATTATTTAGGGATTAAACAACTTCACCTTAGCAAGAAATGCAAGCCAAGTTGAATGACTGCTTTGGTTAATGGATATTAGCAGATTTAGAGTTTTAATGGTGTTTAGAATTGCTTGATTTAATTACTATATTAGGTTATTTTGCAATATATGTGAATTTCATATTCAATGTATCAAAATGTGTGCTTGGAACCGAAAGAAGAGCCCTGCTATGTAGAAATGATGGGAGGTACTTTTTATGTTAGAACTCAACCAATTATTATCAATAAGAAATGTAAATCAAGATGGAGGACTCCATTGTTTGTTGGAATTGAATGAATTAATGTCATTGATGGTTCATGGTCATTGTTTTTATATTGAATATATTAGTTATTAAAGATACAAAAGATAATTTCATAGTCATTACATGAAAAATAGTACTTTTGAAGATGAGGTGATCCTAATTAGCTTGAGGTCATATAAAAGTCTTATTATTTATGGATTAAACAACTTCACCTTAGCAAGAAATGCAAACCAAGTTGAATGACTGCTTTGGCTGATGGATGTTAGCAGATGTAGAGTTTCAAGGGTGTGTAGATTTGCTTGATTTACTTACTATACTAGGTTGTTTTGCGACATATGCGAATGTCATTAACAATGTATCAAAATGTGCGCTTGGAACCAAAAGAGGAGCCCTGCTAACTAGAAATGATGGGAGGTACTCTTTATTTTAGAACTCCACCAATTATTATCAATAAGAAATGCAAATCAAGATGGAAGACTCCATTGTTTGTTGGAATTGAATGAATTAATGACAATGAAGGTTCATGCGCATTGTTTTCATAATGAATATAATAGTTAAAAAAGATACAAAAGATAATGTCATAGTCATTACATGAAAAATAGTACTTTTCAAGACTAGGGAAGCCTAATTAGCTTGAGTTGATAAGAATGTCTTATTATTTAAAAATTAAACAACATCGCCTTACCAATAACTGCAAACCAAGTTCAATGACTGCTTTGGCTGATGGATGTTTGTAGATTTAGAGATTCAATTGTGTTTTGAATTGCTTTATTTAATTAATACATTAGGTTGTTTTGCCACATATGGGAATTTCATCATCAATATATCAAAATGTGTGCTTGGATCCAAAGAGGAGCCCTGCTAACTACAAATGATGGGAGGTACTTTTTATTTTAGAACTCGACCAATTATTATCAATAACAAATGCAAATCAAGATGGAGGACTTCATTGTTTATTGGAATTGAATCAATTAATGTCATTGAAGGTTCATGGGCATTATTTTTATATTGAATATAGTAGTTACTAAAGATACAAAAGATCATTTCATAGTCTTTATATGAAAAATAGTACATTTAAAGATGATGGGAGCCTAATTAGTTTGAAGTGATATGAATGTCTTTTTATTTAGGGATTACACAACTTCACCTTAGCAAGAAATGCAAACCAAGTTGAATGACTGCATTGGCTGATGGATGTTAGCAGATTTAGAGTTTCAACGGTGTTAAGATTTTCTTGATTTAATTACTATACTACCTTGTTTTGCCAAATAAGCGAATGTCATCATCGATGTATCAAAATGTGTGCTTGGAAGCAAGAGTGGAGCCCTGCTAACTAGAAATGGTGGGAGGTACTCTTTATTTTGGAACTCAACCAATTATTATCAATAAGAAATGCAAATCAAGAGGGAGGACACCATTGTTTGCTGGAATGGAATGAATTAATGTCATTGAAGGTTCATGGGCATTGTTTTTATACTGAATATAGTAGTTAATAAACATACAAAACATAATTTCATAGCCAATACATGAAAAATAGACTCCTAAAGATGAGGGGAGCCTAATTAGCATGAGGTGATATGAAAGTCTTATTATTTAGCGATTAAACAACTTCACCTTAGCAAGAAATGCAAACCAAGTTGAATGACTGCTTTGGCTGATGGCTATTAGCAGATTTAGAGTTTCAATGGTGTTTAATTACTATACTAGGTTGTTTTGTGACATATTTGAATTTCATTATCAATGTATCAAAATGTGTGCTTGGAACCAAAAGAGGAGCCCTGCTAACTAGAAATGGTGGGAGGTACTTTTTATGTTAGCACTCAACCAATTATTATCAATAAGAAATGTAAATCAAGATGGAGGACTCCATTGTTTGTTGGAATTGAATGAATTAATGTCATTGAAGGTTCATGGGCATTATTTTTATATTGAATATAGTAGTTAATAAAGATACAAATGATCATTTCATAGTCATTACATGAAAACTACTACCTATAAAGACGAGGGGAGCCTCATTAGCTTGAGGTGATATGAATGTCTTATTATTTGAGGATTAAACAACTTCAACATAGAAAGAAATGCAAACCAAGTTGAATGACTACTTTGGCTGATGGATGTTAGCAGATTTAGAGTTTCAATGGTGTTTAGATTTGCTTGATTTAATTACTATACTTGGTTGTTTTTCCACATAAGTGAATTTCATCATCGATGTTTCAAAATGTGTGCTTGGAACCAAGAGTGGAGCCCTGCTAACTAGAAATGGTGGGAGGTACTCTTTATTTTGGAACTCAACCAATTATTATCAATAAGAAATGCAAATCAAGAGGGAGGACACCATTGTTTGTTGGAATTGAATGAATTAATGTCATGGAAGATGCATGGGCATTGTTTTTATACTGAATATAGTAGTTAAAAGAGATACAAAAGATAATTTCATAGTCATTACATGAAAAATAGTACTTTTAATGATGAGGGGAGCCTAATTAGCTTGAGGTGATATGAAAGTCTTATTATTTAGGGATTAAACAACTTCACGTTAGCAAGAAATGCAAACCAAGTTGAATGACTGCTTTGGCTGATGGCTGTTAGCAGATTTAAAGTTTCAATGGTGTTTAGATTTGCTTGATTTAATTACTATACTAGGTTGTTTTGCCACATATTTGAATTTCATTATCAATGTATCAAAATGTGTGCTTGGAACCAAAAGACGAGCCCTACTAACCAGAAATGATGGGATGTACTCTTTATTTTAGAACTCAACCAATTATTATCAATAAGAAATGCAAATCAAGATGGAGGACTCCATTGTTTTTTCGAATTGAATGAATTAATGACATTGAAGGTTCATGGGCATTGTTTTAATATTGAATATAGTAGTGAAAAAAGATACAAAAGATAATTTCATAGTCATTACAAGAAAAATACTACTTTTCAAGACGAGGGAAACCTAATTTGCTTGAGGTGATATGAATGTCTCATTATTTAGGGTTTAAACAACATCACCTTAGCAAGAAATACAAACCAAGAGTGGAGCCCTGCTAACTAGAAATGTTGGGAGGTACTCTTTATTTTGGAATTCAACCAATTATTATCAATAAGAAATGTAAATCAAGATGGAGGACTCCGTTGTTTGTTGGAATTGAATGAATTAATGTCATTGAAGGTTCATGGGCATTATTTTTATATTGAATATAGTAGTTAATAAAGATACAAAAGATCATTTCATAGTCATTACATGAAAACTACTGCCTATAAAGATGAGGAGAGCCTCATTAGCTTGAGGTGATATGAATATCTTATTATTTGAGTATTAAACAACTTCACCATAGAAAGAAATGCAAACCAAGTTGAATGACTGCTTTGGCTGATGGATGTTAGGAGATTTAGAGTTTCAATGGTGTTTAGATTTGCTTCATTTAATTACTATACTTGGTTGTTTTTCCACATAAGTGAATTTCATCATTGATGTATCAAAATGTGTGCTTGGAACCAAGAGTGGAGCCCTGCTAACTAGAAATGGTGGGAGGTACTCTTTATTTTGGAACTCAACCAATTATTATCAATAAGAAATGCAAATCAAGAGGGAGGACACCATTGTTTGTTGGAATTGAATGAATTAATGTCATGGAAGGTTCATGGGCATTGTTTTTATACTAAATATAGTAGTTAAAAGAGATACAAAAGATAATTTCATAGTCATTACATGAAAAATAGTACTTTTAAAGATGAGGGGAGCCTAATTAGCTTGAGGTAATATGAAAGTCTTATTATTTAGTGATTAAACAACTTCACGTTAGCAAGAAATGCAAACCAAGTTGAATGACTGCTTTGGCTGATGGCTGTTAGCAGATTTAAAGTTTCAATAATGTTTAGATTTGCTTGATTTAATTACTATACTAGGTTGTTTTGCCATATATTTGAATTTCATTATCAATATATCAAAATGTGTGCTTGGAACCAAAAGACGAGCCCTACTAACCAGAAATGATGGGAGGTACTTTTTATCTTAGAACTCAACCAATTATTATCAATAAGAAATGCAAATCAAGATGGAGGACTCCATTGTTTGTTCGAATTGAATGTATTAATGACATTGACGGTTCATGAGCATTGTTTTAATATTGAATATAGTAGTGAAAAAAGATGCAAAAGATAATTTCATAGTCATTACAAGAAAAATAGTACTTTTCAAGACGAGGGAAGCCTAATTTGCTTGAGGTGATATGAATGTCTCATTATTTAGGGTTTAAACAACATCACCTTAGCAAGAAATGCAAACCATGAGTGGAGCCCTGCTAACTAGAAATGTTGGGAGGTACTCTTTATTTTGGAATTCAACTAATTATTATCAATAAGAAATACAAATCAAGAGGGAGGACACCATTTTTCGTTGGAATTGAATGAATTGATGTCATTGAAGGTTCGTGGGCATTGTTTTTATATTGAATATAATAGATAGTAAAGATATAAAAGATAATTTCATAGTCATTACTTGAAAAATAGTACTTTTCAAGATGAGGGAAGCCTAATTAGCTTGAGGTGATATGAATGTCTTATTATTTATGGATTAAAAAAACATGAAATTAGCAAGAAATGCAAACCAAGAGGAATGACTACTTTGGTTGATGGAAGTTGGCAGATTAAGAGTTTCAACGGGGATTAGATTTGCTTGATTTAATTACTATACTAGGTTCTTTTGCCATACATGTCAATTTTATTATCAATGTATCAAAATGTGTGCTTGGAACCAAAAGAGGAGCCCTACTAACTAGAATGATGGGAGGTACTCTTTATTTTGGAACTCAACCATCAAATCAAGATGGAGACTGCTTTGGCTGATGGAAGTTAGCAGATTAAGAGTTTTAATGGTGATTAGATTTGCTTGATTTCATTACTATACTAGGTTGTTTTGCCATATATGTCAATTTCATTATCAATGTATCAAAATGTGTGCTTGGAACCCAAAGAGGAGCCCTGCTAACTAGAATGATGGGAGGTACTCTTTATTTTGGAACTCAACCAATTATTATCAATAATAAATGCAAATCAAGACGGATGACTCCATTGTTTGTTGGAATTGAATGAATTAATGTCTTTGAAGGTTCATGGGCATTGTTTTTATATTGAATATAGTAGTTAATAAAGATAAAAAAGATAATTTCATAGTAATTACATGAAAAATAGTACTTTTAAAGATGTGGGGAGCCTAATTAGCTTGAGGTGATATGAAAGTCTTATTATTTAGGGATTAAACAACTTCACCTTAGCAAGAAATGCAAGCCAAGTTGAATGACTGCTTTGGTTGATGGATGTTAGCAGATTTAGAGTTTCAATGGTGTTTAGAATTGCTTGATTTAATTACTATATTAGGTTGTTTTGCCACATATGTGAATTTCATAATCAATGTATCAAAATGTGTGCTTGGAATCAAAAGAGGTGCCCTGCTATCTAGAAATGATGGGAGGTACTTTTTATGTTAGAACTCAACCAATTATTATCAATAAGAAATGTAAATCAGGATGGAGGACTCCATTGTTTTTTGGAATTGAATGAATTAAAGTCATTGAAGGTTCAAGCGCATTGGTTTTATATTGAATATAATAGGTATTAAAGATGCAAAAGATAATTTCATAGTCATTAATTGAAAACTAGTACTTTTTAGGATGAGGGAAGCCTAATTAGCTTGAGGTGATATGAATGTCTTATTATTCAGGGATTAAAAAAAATACACATTAGCAAGAAATGCAAACGAAGAGGAATGACTCCTTTGGCTGATGGAAGTTAGCAGATTAAGAGTTTCAATAGTGATTAGATTTGCTTGATTTAATTACTATACTAGGTTGTTTTGCCATATATGTCAATTTCATTATCAATGTATCAAAATGTGTGCTTGGAACCCAAAGAGGAGCCTTGCTAACTAGAATGATGGGAGGTACTCCTTAATTTGGAACTCAACCAATTATTATCAATAAGAAATGCAAATCATGACGGATGACTCCATTGTTTGTTGGAATTGAATGTATTAAAGTCATTGAAGGTTCATGGGCATTGTTTTTATATTGAATATAGTAGTTAATAAAGATACAAAAGATAGGTTCATAATAATTACATGAAAAATAGTACTTTTAAAGATGAGGGGAGCCTAATTAGCTAGAGGTGATATGAAAGTCTTATTATTTAGGGATTAAACAACTTCACCTTAGCAAGAAATGCAAGCCAAGTTGAATGACTACTTTGGTTAATGGATGTTAGCAGATTTAGAGTTTCAATGGTGTTTAGATTTTCTTGATTTAATTACTATACGTGGTTATTTCGCAACATAAGTGAATTTCATTATCGATGTATGAAAATGTGTGCTTGGAACCAAGTGTGTAGCCCTACTAACTAGAAATGGTGGGAGGTACTCTTTATTTTGGAACCCAACCAATTATTATCAATAACAAATGCAAATCAAGAGGGCAGACACCATTGTTCGTTGGAATTGAATGAATTGATGTCATTGAAGGTTCATGGGCATTGTTTTTATATTGAATATAGTAGTTAATGAAGATACAAAAGATAATTTTATAGTAATTACATGAAAAATAGTACTTTTAAAGATGAGGGGAGCCTAATTAGCTTGAGATGATATGAAAGTCTTATTATTTATAGATTAAACAACTTCACCTTAGCAAGAAATGCAAGCCAAGTTGAATGATTGCTTTGGTTGATGGATGTTAGCAGATTTAGAGTTTCAATGGTGTTTAGAATTTGATAAGGAATTGAACCCTAACTCCACAACAAAAGCTAGCTCAAGAATGGAGGGTTGACCCAATCCTTATAAACAGCCCAAAGATCCCTCAGGAACTGATATGGGACACATTATTTATGACCCCTTTAAACTGCACATCCCCGTGTTGCCTCAGTCGGCGATCGGCACAATGGTAAGGAACCTTTGTACTCAAAATATGTGTGTTTGGAAAGTCGAAAGAGAGGAGCCCTAATTCATCAGGATGGAGGACTCCATTGTTTGTTCGAATTGAATGAATTAATGCCATTATAGGGATTAAATAACTTCACCTTAGCAAGAAATGTAAACCAAGTTGAATGACTGCTTTGGCTGATGGATGTTGGCAGATTTAGAGTTTCAAGGGTGTGTAGATTTGCTTGATTTACTTACTATACTTGGTTGTTTTGCGACATATGCAAATTTCATTATCAATGTATCAAAATGTGCGCTTGGAACCAAAAGAGGAGCCCTGCTAACTAGAAATGATGGGAGGTCCTCTTTATTTTAGAACTCAACCAATTATTATCAATAAGAAATGCAAATCAAGATGGAGGACTCCATTGTTTGTAGGAATTGAATGAATTAATGTCATCGAAGGTTCATGGCATTGTTTTTATATTGAATATAGTAGTTAAAAAAGATACAAAAGATAATTTCAGTCATTACATGAAAAATAGTACTTTTCAAGACGAGGGAAGCCTAATTAGCTTGAGGTGATATGAATGTCTTATTATTTAGGGATTAAACAACTTCACCTTAGCAAGAAATGCAAGCCAAGTTGAATGACTACTTTGGTTGATGGATGTTAGCAGATTTAAAGTTTCAATGGTGTTTAGAATTTGATAAGGAATTGAACCCTAACTCCATAACAAAAGCTAGCTTAAGAATGGAGGGTTGACCCAATCCTTATAAACAGCCCAAAGATCCCTTAGGAACCAATATGGGACACATTATTCCTGACCCCTTTAAACTAGACGTCCACGTGTTGCCTCAGTCGGTGATCGGCACAATGGTAGGGAACCTTTGTACATGCACCCACCGACCCTCTGAGGTTTGGCTCTGATACCACCTGATAAGGAATTGAACCCTAACTCCACCACAAAAGCTAGCTCAAGAATGGAGGGTTGACCCAATCCTTATAAACAGCCCCAAGATCCCTTAGGAACCTATATGGGACACATGAAAATTGCTTGATTTAATTACTATATTAGGTTGTTTTGCCACATATGTGAATTTCATAATCAATGTATCAAAATGTGTTCTTGGAACCAAAAGAGGAGCACTGCTATCTAGAATGATGGGAGGTACTTTTTATGTTAGAACTCAACCAATTATTATCAATAAGAAATGTAAATCAGGATGGAGGACTCCATTGTTTATTGGAATTGAATGAATTAAAGTCATTGAAGGTTCATGGGCATTGGTTTTATATTGAATATAGTAGTTATTAAAGATACAAAAGATAATTTCATGGTCATTAATTGAAAAATAGTACTTTTTAAGACGATGGAAGCCTAATTAGCTTGAGGTGATATGAATGTCTTATTATTTAGGGATTTAAAAAAATTCACATTAGCAAGAAATGCAAACGAAGAGGAATGACTCCTTTGGCTGATGGAAGTTAGCAGATTAAGAGTTTCAATGGTGATTAGATTTGCTTGATTTAATTACTATATTAGGTTGTTTTGCCATATATGTCAATTTCATTATCAATGTATCAAAATGTGTGCTTGGAACCCAAAGAGGAGCCTTGCTAACTAGAATGATGGGAGGTACTCCTTAATTTGGAACTCAACCAATTATTATCAATAAGAAATGCAAATCATGACGGATAACTCCATTGTTTGTTAAAATTGAAAGAATTAATGTCATTGAAGGTTCATGGGCATTGTTTTTATATTGAATATAGTAGTTAATAAAGATACCAAAGATAATTTCATAGTAATTACATGAAAAATAGTACTTTTAAAGATGAGGGGAGCCTAATTAGCTTGAGGTGATATGAAAGTCTTATTATTTAGGGATTAAACAACTTCACCTTAGCAAGAAATGCAAGCCAAGTTGAATCACTACTTTGGTTAATGGATGTTAGCAGATTTAGAGTTTCAATGGTGTTTAGATTTTCTTGATTTAATTACTATACGTGGTTATTTCGCAACATAAGTGAATTTCATTATCGATGTATGAAAATGTGTGCTTGGAACCAAGTGTGTAGCCCTGCTAACTAGAAATGGTGGGAGGTACTCTTTATTTTGGAACCCAACCAATTATTATCAATAACAAATGCAAATCAAGAGGGTGGACACCATTGTTCGTTGGAAGTGAATGAATTGATGTCATTGAAGGTTCATGGGCATTGTTTTTATATTGAATATAGTAGTTAATGAAGATACAAAAGATAATTTCATAGTAATTACATGAAAAATAGTACTTTTAAAGATGAGAGGAGCCTAATTAGCTTGAGGCGATATGAAAGTCTTATTATTTAGGGATTAAACAAATTCACCTTACCAAGAAATGCAAACCAAGTTGAATGACTGCTTTGGCTGATGGATGTTAGCAGATTTAGAGTTTCAAGGGTGTGTAGATTTGCTTGATTTACTAACTATACTAGGTTGTTTTGCGACATATGCGAATTTCATTATCAATGTATCAAAATGTGCGCTTTTTACCAAAAGAGGAGCCCTGCTAACTAGAAATGATGGGAGGTACTCTTTATTGTATAACTCAACCAATTATTATCAATAAGAAATGCAAATCAAGATGGAGGACTCCATTGTTTGTTGGAATTGAATGAATTAATGTCATCGAAGGCTCATGGCATTGTTTTTATGTTGAATATAGTGGTTAAAAAAGATACCAAAGATAATTTCATAGTCATTACATGAAAAATAGTACTTTTCAAGACGAGGGAAGCCTAATTAGCTTAAGGTGATATGAAAGTCTTATTATTTAGTGATTACACAACATTAAATTAGCAAGAAATGCAAACCAAGTTAATTGATTGCTTTGGCTGATGTATGTTAGCAGATTTAGAGATTCCATAGCGTTTAGAATTGCTTTATTTAATTACTATATTAGGTTATTTTGCCACATATGTGAATTTCATCATCAATGTATCAAAATGTGTGCTTAGAACAAAATGAGGAGCCTTGCTAAGTAGAAATGATGGGACGTACTTTTTATTTTAGAACTCAACCAATTATTATCTGGTGGGAGGTAGTCCTTATTTTGGAACTCAACCAATTATTATCAATAACAAATGCAAATCAAGAGGGTGGACACCATTGTTCGTTGGAATTGAATGAATTGATGTCATTGAAGGTTCATGGGCATTGTTTTTATATTGAATATTGTAGTTAATGAAGATACAAAAGATAATTTCATAGTAATTACATGAAAAATAGTGCTTTTAAAGATGAGGGGACCCTAATTAGCTTGAGGTGATATGAAAGTCTTATTATTTAGGGATTAAACAATTTCACCTTAGCAAGAAATGCAGACCAAGTTGAATGACTGCTTTGGCTGATGGATGTTAGCAGATTTAAAGTTTCAAGGGTGTGTAGATTTGCTTGATTTACTTACTATACTAGGTTCTTTTACAACATATGCGAATTTCATTATCAATGTATCAAAATGTGCGCTTGGAACCAAAAGAGGAGCCCTGCTAACTAGAAATGATGGGAGGTACTCTTTATTTTAGAACTCAACCAATTATTATCAATAAGAAATGCAAATCAAGAAGGAGGACTCCATTGTTTGTTGGAATTGAATGAATTAATGTCATCGAAGGTTCATGGCATTGTTTTTATATTGAATATAGTGGTTAAAAAAGATACAAAAGATAATTTCATAGTCATTACATGAAAAATAGTACTTTTCAAGACGAGGGAAGCCTAATTAGCTTGAGGTGATATGAATGTCTTATTATTTAGGGATTAAACAACATTAAATTAGCAATAAATGCAAACCAAGTTAATTGACTACTTTGGCTGAAGTATGTTAGCAGATTTAGAGATTCAATAGTGTTTAGAATTGCTTTATTTAATTACTATATCAGGTTATTTTGCCACATATGTGAATTTCATCATCAATGTATCAAAATGTGTGCTGAGAACCAAATGAGGAGCCCTGCTAACTAGAAATGATGGGAGGTACTTTTTATTTTAGAACTCAACCAATTATTATCAATAAGAAATGTAAATCAAGATGGAGGACTTCATTGTTTATTGGAATTGAATGAATTAAAGTCATTGAAGGTTCATGGGCATTGGTTTTATATTGAATATAGTAGGTATTAAAGATGCAAAAGATAATTTCATAGCCATTACTTGAAAAATAGTACTTTTTAAGACGAGGGAAGCCTAATTAGCTTCAGTTGATATGAGTGTCTTATTATTTAGGGATTAAAAAAACTTCACATTAGCAAGAAATGCAAACCAAGAGGAATGACTGCTTTGGCTGGTGGAAGTTAGCAGATTAAGAGTTTCAATGGTGATTAGATTTGCTTGATTTCATTACTATACTAGGTTGTTTTGCAATATATGTCAATTTCATTATCAATGTATCAAAATGTGTGCTTGGAACCCAGTGAGGAGCCGTGCTAACTAGAATGATGGGAGGTACTCCTTAATTTGGAACTCAACCAATTATTATCAATAAGAAATGCAAATCAAGACGAATGACTCCATTGTTTGTTGGAATTAAATGAATTAATGTCATTCAAGGTTCATGGGCATTGTTTTTATATTGAATATAGTAGTTAATAAACATGCAAAAGATAATTTCATAGCAATTACATGAAAAATAGTACTTTTAAAGATGAGGGGAGCCTAATTAGCTTGAGGTGATATGAAAGTCTTATTATTTAGGGATTAAACAACTTCACCTTAGCAAGAAATGCAAGCCAAGTTGACTGACTGCTTTGGTTAATGGATGTTAGCAGATTTAGAGTTTCAATGGTGTTTAGATTTTCTTGATTTAATTACTATACTTGGTTATTTTGCGACATAAGTGAATTTCATTATCGATGTATCAAAATGAGTTCTTGGAACCAAGAGGGGAGCCCTGCTAACTAGAAATGGTGGGAGGTACTCTTTATTTTGGAACTCAACCAATTATTATCAATAACAAATGGAAATCAAGAGGGTGGATACCATTGTTCGTTGGAATTGAATGAATTGATGTCATTGATGGTTCATGGGCATTGTTTTTCTATGGAATATAGTAGTTAACAAAGATACAAAAGATAATTTCATAGTAATTACATGAAAATAGTACTTTTAAAGATGAGGGGAGCCTAATTAGCTTGAGGTGATATGAAAGTCTTATTGTTTAGGGATTAAACAACTTCACCTTAGCAAGAAATGCAAACCAAGTTGAATGACTGCTTTGGCTGATGGATGTTAGCAGATTTAGAATTTCAAGGGTGTGTAGATATGCTTCATTTACTTACTATACTAGGTTGTTTTGCGACATATGCGAATTTCATTATCAATGTATCAAAATGTGCGCTTGGAACCAAAAAGGAGCCCTGCTAACTAGAAATGATGGGAGGTACTCTTTATTTTAGAACTCAACCAATTATTATCAATAAGAAATGTAAATCAAGATGGAGGACTTCATTGTTTGTTGGAATTGAAAGAATTAATGTCATCGAAGGGTCATGGCATTGTTTTTATATTGAATATAGTGGTTAAAAAAGATACAAAGGATAATTTCATAGTCATTACATGAAAAATAGTACTTTTCAAGAGGAGGGAAGCCTAATTGGCTTGAGGTGATATGAATGTCTTATTATTTAGGGATTAAAAAAAAATTCACATTAGCAAGAAATGCAAACCAAGCGGAATGACTCCATTGGCTGATGGAAGTTAGCAGATTAAGAGTTTCAATGGCGATTAGATTTACTTCATTTAATTACTATACTAGGTTGTTTTGCCATATATGTCAATTTCATTATCAATGTATCAAAATGTGTGCTTGGAACCTAGAGAGGAGCCTTGCTAACTAGAATGATGGGAGGTACTCCTTAATTTGGAACTCAACCAATTATTATCAATAAGAAATGCAAATCTAGACGGATGACTCCATTGTTTGTTGGAATTGAATGAATTAATGTCATTGAAGGTTCTTGGGCATTGTTTTTATATTGAATATAGTAGTTAATAAAGATACATAAGATAATTTCATAGTAATTACATGAAAAATAGTACTTTTAAAGATGAGGGGAGCCTAATTAGCTTGAGGTGATATGAAAGTCTTATTATTTAGGGATTAAACAACTTCACCTTAGAAAGAAATGCAAGCCAAGTTGAATGGCTGCTTTGGTTAATGAATGTTAGCAGATTTAGAGTTTCAATGGTGTTTAGATTTTCTTGATTTAATTACTATATTTGGTTATATTGCGACATAAGTGAATTTCATTATCGATGTATCAAAATGTGTGCTTGGAACGAAGAGTGGAGCCCTGCTAAGTAGAAATGGTGGGAGGTACTCCTTATTTTCGAACTCAACCAATTATTATCAATAACAAATGGAAATCAGGAGGGTGGACACCATTGTTCGTTGGAATTGAATGAATTGATGTCATTGAAGGTTCATGGGCATTGTTTTTATATTGAATATTGTAGTTAATAAAGATACAAAAGATAATTTCATAGTAATTACATCAAAATAGTACTTTTAAAGATGAGGGGAGACTAATTAGCTTGAGGTGATATGAAAGTCTTATTATTTAGGGATTAAACAACTTCACCTTAGCAAGAAATGCAAACCAAGTTAAATGACTGCTTTGGCTGATGGATGTTAGCAGATTTAGAGTTTTAAAGGTGTGTAGATTTGCTTGATTTACTTACTATACTAGGATGTTTTGCGACATATGTGAATTTCATTATCAATGTATCAAAATGTGCACTTGGAACAAAAAGAGGAGCCTCGCTAACTAGAAATGATGGGAGGTACTCTTTATTTTAGAACTCAACCAATTATTATCTATAAGAAATGCAAATCAAGATGGAGGACTCCATTGTTTGTTAGAATTGAATGAATTAATGTCATCGAAGGCTCATGGCATTGTTTTTATATTGAATATAGTGGTTAAAAAAGATACAAAAGATAATTTCATAGTCACTACATGAAAAATAGTACTTTTCAGAACGAGGGAAGCCTAATTAGCTTCAAGTGATATGAATGTCTTATTATTTAGGGATTAAACAACATTAAATTAGCAAGAAATGCGAACCAAGTTAATTGACTGCTTTGGCTGATGTATGTTAGCAGATTTAGAGATTCAATAGTGTTTAGAATTGCTTTATTTAATTACTAGATTAGGTTATTTTGCCACATATGTGAATTTCATCATCAATGTATCAAAATGTGTGCTTAGAACGAAATGAGGAGCCCTGCTAAATAGAAATGATGGGAGGTACTTTTTATTTTAGAACTCAACCAATTATTATCAATAAGAAATGTAAATCAAGATGGAGGACTCCATTGTTTGTTGGAATTGAATGAATTAATGTCATCGAAGGCTCATGGCATTGTTTTTATATTGAATATAGTGGTTAAAAAAGATACAAAAGATAATTTCATAGTCATTACATGAAAAATAGTACTTTTCAAGACCAGGGAAGCCTAATTAGCTTGAGGTGATATGAAAGTCTTATTATTTAGGGATTAAACAACTTCACCTTTGCAAGAAATGCAAGCCAAGTTGAATGACTGCTTTGGTTAATGGATGCTAGCAGATTTAGAGTTTCAATGGTGTTTAGATTTTCTTGATTTAGTTACTATACTTGGTTATTTTTCGACATAAGTGAATTTCATTATCGATGTATCAAAATGTGTGCTTGGAACGAAGAGTGGAGCCCTGCTAAGTAGAAATGGTGGGAGGTACTCCTTATTTTCGAACTCAACCAATTATTATCAATAACAAATGCAAATCAGGAGGGTGGACACCATTGTTCGTTGGAATTGAATGAATTGATGTCATTGAAGGTTCATGGGCATTGTTTTTATATTGAATATAGTAGTTAATAAAGATACAAAAGATAATTTCATAGTAATTACATCAAAATAGTACTTTTAATGATGAGGGGAGCCTAATTTGCTTGAGGTGATATGAAAGTCTTATTATTTAGGGATTAAACAACTTCACCTTAGCAAGAAATGCAAACCAAGTTAAATGACTGCTTTGGCTGATGGATGTTAGCAGATTTAGAGTTTCAAGGGTGTGTAGATTTGCTTCATTTACTTACTATACTAGGTTGTTTTGCGACACATGCGAATTTCATTATCAATGTATCAAAATGTGCGCTTGGAACCAAAAGAGGAGCCTCGCTAACTAGAAATGATGGGAGGTACTCTTTATTTTAGAACTCAACCAATTATTATCAATAAGAAATGCAAATCAAGATGGACGACTCCATTGTTTGTTGGAATTGAATGAATTAATGTCATCGAAGGCTCATGGCATTGTTTTTATATTGAATATAGTGGTTAAAAAAGATACAAAAGATAATTTCATAGTCATTACATGAAAAATAGTACTTTTCATGACGAGGGAAGCCTAATTAGCTTAAGGTGATATGAATGTCTTATTATTTAGGAATTAAACAACATTAAATTAGCAAGAAATGCGAACCAAGTTAATTGACTGCTTTGGCTGATGTATGTTAGCAGATTTAGAGATTCAATAGTGTTTAGAATTGCTTTATTTAATTACTACATTAGGTTATTTTGCCACATATGTGAATTTCATCATCAATGTATCAAAATGTGTGCTTAGAACCAAATGAGGAGCCCTGCTAACTAGAAATGATGGGAGGTACTTTTTATTTTAGAACTCAACCAATTATTATCAATAAGAAATGTAAATCAAGATGGAGGACTTCATTGTTTTTTGGAATTGAATGAATTAAAGTCATTGAAGGTTCATGGGCATTGGTTTTATATTGAATATAATATGTATTAAAGATGCAAAATATAATTTCATAGTCATTACTTGAAAAATAGTACTTTTTAAGACGAGGGAAGCCTAATTAGCATGACATGATATGAAAGCCTTATTATTTAGGGATTAAACAACTTCACCTTAGCAAGAAATGCGAGGCAAGTTGAATGACTGCTTTGGTTAATGCATGTTTGCAGATTTAGAGTTTCAATGGTGTTTAGATTTTCTTGATTTAATTACTATACTTGGTTATTTTAGGACATAAGTGAATTTCATTATTGATGTATCAAAATGTGTGCTTGGGACCAAAAGTGGAGCCCTGCTAACTAGAAATGGTGGGAGGTACTCTTTATTTTGGAACTCAACCAATTATTATCAATAACAAATGCAAATCAAGAGGGTGGACACTATTGTTCATTGGAATTGAATGAATTGATGTCATTGAAGGTTCATGGGCATTGTTTTTATATGGAATATAGTAGTTAATAAAGATACAAAAGATAATTTCATAGTAATTACAGGAAAAATAGTACTTTTAAAGATGAGGGGAGCCTAATTAGCTTGAGGTGATATGAAAGTCTTATTATTTAGGGATTAAACAACTTCACCTTAGCAAGAAATGCAAGCCAAGTTGAATGACTACTTTGGTTAATGGATGTTAGCAGATTTAGAGTTTCAATGGTGTTTAGATTTTCTTGATTTAATTACTATACTTGGTTGTTTTGCCATATATGTCAATTTCATTATCAATGTATCAAAATGTGTGCTTGGAACCCAAAGAGGAGCCCTGCTAACTAGAATGATGGGAGGTACTCCTTAATTTGGCACTCAACCAATTATTATCCATAAGAAATGCAAATCAAGATGGAGGACTCCATTGTTTGTTGGAATTGAATGAATTAATGTCATCGAAGGCTCATGGCATTGTTTTTATATCGAATATAGTGGTTAAAAAAGATACAAAAGATAATTTCATAGTCATTACATGAAAAATAGTACTTTTCAAGACAAAGGAAGCCTAATTAGCTTGAGGTGATATGAAAGTCTTATTAATTAGGGATTAAACATCTTCACCTTAGTAAGAAATGCAAGCCAAGTTGAATGACTGCTTCGGTTAATGCATGTTAGCAGATTTAGAGTTTCAATGGTGTTTAGATTTTCTTGATTTAATTACTATACTTGGTTATTTTGCGACATAAATGAATTTCATTATCGATGTATCAAAATGTGTGCTTGGGACCAAGAGTGGAGCCCTGCTAACTAGAAATGGTGGGAGGTACTCTTTATTTTGGAACTCAACCAATTATTATCAATAACAAATGCAAATCAAGAGGGTGGACACCATTGTTCGTTGGAATTGAATGAATTGATGTCATTGAAGGATAATGGGCATCGTCTTTATATTGAATATAGTAGTTAATAAAGATACAAAAGATAATTTCATAGTAATTACAGGAAAAATAGTACTTTTAAAGATGAGGGGAGCCTAATTAGCTTGAGGTGATATGAAAGTCTTATTATTTAGGGATTAAACAACTTCACCTTAGCAAGAATGCAAGCCAAAGTTGAATGACTGCTTTGGTTAATGGATGTTAGCAGATTTAGAGTTTCAATGGTGTTTAGATTTTCTTGATTTAATTACTATACTTGGTTGTTTTGCCATATATGTCAATTTCATTATCAATGTATCAAAATGTGTGCTTGGAACCCAAAGAGGAGCCCTGCTAACTAGAATGATGGGAGGTATTCCTTAATTTGGAACTCAACCAATTATTATCAATGAAATGCAAATCAAGACGGATGACTCCATTGTTTGTTGGAATTGAATGAATTAATGTCATTGAAGGTTTATGGGCATTGTTTTTATATTGCATATAGTAGTTAATAAAGATACAAAAGATAATTTCATAGTAATTATAGGAAAAATAGTACTTTTAAAGATGAGGGGAGCCTAATTAGCTTGAGGTGATATGAAAGTCTTATTATTTAGGCATTAAACAACTTCACCTTAGCAAGAAATGCGAGCCAAGTTGAATGACTGCTTCGGTTAATGCATGTTAGCAGATTTAGAGTTTCAATGGTGTTTAGATTTTCTTGATTTAGTTACTATACTTGGTTATTTTGCGACATAAGTGAATTTCATTATCGATGTATCAAAATGAGTGCTTGGAACCAAGAGTGGAGCCCTGCTAACTAGAAATGGTGGGAGGTACTCTTTATTTTGGAACTCAACCAATTATTATCAATAAGAAATGGAAATCAAGAGGGTGGATACCGTTGTTCGTTGGAATTGAATGAATTGATGTCATTGAAGGTTCATTGGCATTGTTTTTATATGGAATATAGTAGTTAATAAGGATACAAAAGATAATTTCATAGTAATTACATGAAAATAGTACTTTTAAAGATGAGGGGAGCCTAATTAGCTTGAGGTGATATGAAAGTCTTATTATTTAGGGATTAAACAACTTCACCTTAGCAAGAAATGCAAGCCAAGTTGAATGACTGCTTTGGTTAATGGATGGTAGCAGATTTAGAGTTTCAATGGTGTTTAGATTTTCTTGATTTAATTACTATACTTGGTTGTTTTGCCATATATGTCAATTTCATTATCAATGTATCAAAATGTGTGCTTGGAACCCAAAGAGGAGCCCTGCTAACGTGAATGATGGGAGGTACTCCTTAATTTGGAACTCAACCAATTATTATCCATAAGAAATGCAAATCAAGATGGAGGACTCCATTGTTTGTTGGAATTGAATGAATTAATGTCATCGAAGGCTCATGGCATTGTTTTTATATTGAATATAGTGGTTAAAAAAGATACAAAAGATAATTTCATAGTCATTACATGAAAAATAGTACTTTTCAAGACGAGGGAAGCCTAATTAGCTTGAGGTGATATGAATGTCTTATTATTTAGGGATTAAACAACTTCACCTTAGCAAGAAATGCAAGCCAAGTTGAATGACTGCTTCGGTTAATGCATGTTAGCAGATTTAGAGTTTCAATGGTGTTTAGATTTTCTTGATTTCATTACGATACTTGGTTATTTTGCGACATAAGTGAATTTCTTTATCGATGTATGAAAATGTGTGCTTGGGACCAAGAGTGGAGCCCTGCTAACTAAAAATGGTGGGAGGTACTCTTTATTTTGGTACTCAACCAATTATTATCAATAACAAATGCAAATCAAGAGGGTGGACAGCATTGTTCGTTGGAATTGAATGAATTGATGTCATTGAAGGATAATGGGCATTGTTTTTATATTGAATATAGTAGTTAATAAAGATACAAAAGATAATTTCATAGTAGTTACAGGAAAAATTGTACTTTTAAAGATGAGGGGAGCCAAATTAGCTTGAGGTGATATGAAAGTCTTATTATTTAGGGATTAAACAACTTCACCTTAGCAAGAAATGCAAGCCAAGTTGAATGACTGCTTTGGTTAATGGATGTTAGCAGATTTAGAGTTTCAATGGTGTTTAGATTTTCTTGATTTAGTTACTATACTTGGTTATTTTGCGACATAAGTGAATTTCATTATCGATGTATCAAAATGAGTGCTTGGAACCAAGAGTGGAGCCCTGCTAACTAGAAATGGTGGGAGGTACTCTTTATTTTGGAACTCAACCAATTATTATCAATAAGAAATGGAAATCAAGAGGGTGGATACCGTTGTTCGTTGGAATTGAATGAATTGATGTCATTGAAGGTTCATTGGCATTGTTTTTATATATGGAATATAGTAGTTAATAAGGATACAAAAGATAATTTCATAGTAATTACATGAAAATAGTACTTTTAAAGATGAGGGGAGCCTAATTAGCTTGAGGTGATATGAAAGTCTTATTATTTAGGGATTAAACAACTTCACCTTAGCAAGAAATGCAAGCCAAGTTGAATGACTGCTTTGGTTAATGGATGGTAGCAGATTTAGAGTTTCAATGGTGTTTAGATTTTCTTGATTTAATTACTATACTTGGTTGTTTTGCCATATATGTCAATTTCATTATCAATGTATCAAAATGTGTGCTTGGAACCCAAAGAGGAGCCCTGCTAACGTGAATGATGGGAGGTACTCCTTAATTTGGAACTCAACCAATTATTATCCATAAGAAATGCAAATCAAGATGGAGGACTCCATTGTTTGTTGGAATTGAATGAATTAATGTCATCGAAGGCTCATGGCATTGCTTTTATATTGAATATAGTGGTTAAAAAAGATACAAAAGATAATTTCATAGTCATTACATGAAAAATAGTACTTTTCAAGACGAGGGAAGCCTAATTAGCTTGAGGTGATATGAATGTCTTATTATTTAGGGATTAAACAACTTCACCTTAGCAAGAAATGCAAGCCAAGTTGAATGACTGCTTCGGTTAATGCATGTTAGCAGATTTAGAGTTTCAATGGTGTTTAGATTTTCTTGATTTAATTACTATACTTGGTTATTTTGCGACATAAGTGAATTTCTTTATTGATGTATGAAAATGTGTGCTTGGGACCAAGAGTGGAGCCCTGCTAACTAAAAATGGTGGGAGGTACTCTTTATTTTGGTACTCAACCAATTATTATCAATAACAAATGCAAATCAAGAGGGTGGACAGCATTGTTCGTTGGAATTGAATGAATTGATGTCATTGAAGGATAATGGGCATTGTTTTTATATTGAATATAGTAGTTAATAAAGATACAAAAGATAATTTCATAGTAGTTACAGGAAAAATTGTACTTTTAAAGATGAGGGGAGCCAAATTAGCTTGAGGTGATATGAAAGTCTTATTATTTAGGGATTAAACAACTTCACCTTAGCAAGAAATGCAAGCCAAGTTGAATGACTGCTTTGGTTAATGGATGTTAGCAGATTTAGAGTTTCAATGGTGTTTAGATTTTCTTGATTTAATTACTATACTTGGTTGTTTTGCCATATATGTCAATTTCATTATCAATGTATCAAAATGTGTGCTTGGAACCCAAAGAGGAGCCCTGCTAACTAGAATGATAGGAGGTACTCCTTAATTTGGAACTCAACCAATTATTATCAATGAAATGCAAATCAAGACGGATGACTCCATTGTTTGTTGGAATTGAATGAATTAATGTCATTGAAGGTTTATGGGCATTGTTTTTATATTGAATATAGTAGTTAATAAAGATGCAAAAGATAATTTCATAGTCATTACGTGAAAAATAGTACTTTTCAAGACGAGGGAAGCCTAATTAGCTTAAGGTAATATGAATGTCTTATTATTTAGGAATTAAACAACATTAAATTAGCAAGAAATGCGAACCAAGTTAATTGACTGCGTTTGCTGATGTATGTTAGCAGATTTATAGATTCAATAGTGTTAAGAATTGCTTTATTTAATTACTATATTAGGTTATTTTGCCACATATGTGAATTTCATCATCAATGTATCAAGATGTGTGCTTAGAACCAAATGAGGAGCCCTGCTAAGTAGAAATGATGGGAGGTACTTTTTATTTTAGAACTCAACCAATTATTATCAATAAGAAATGTAAATCAAGATGGAGGACTACATTGTTTTTTGGAATTGAATGAATTAAAGTCATTGAAGGTTCATGGGCATTGGTATTATATTGAATATAATAGGTATTAAAGATACAAAAGATAATTTCATTGTCATTACTTGAAAAATAGTACTTTTAAAGATGAGGGGAGCCTAATTAGCTTGAGGTGATATGAAAGTCTTATTATTTAAGGATTAAACAACTTCACCTTAGCAAAAATGCAAGCCAAGTTGAATGACTGCTTCGGTTAATGCATGTTAGCAGATTTAGAGTTTCAATGGTGTTTAGATTTTCTTGATTTAATTACTATACTTGGTTATTTTGGGACATAAGTGAATTTCATTATTGATGTATCAAAATGTGTGCTTGGGACCAAAAGTGGAGCCCTGCTAACTAGAAATGGTGGGAGGTACTCTTTATTTTGGAACTCAACCAATTATTATCAATAACAAATGCAAATCAAGAGGGTGGACACTATTGTTCGTTGGAATTGAATGAATTGATATCATTGAAGGTTCATGGGCATTGTTTTTATATGGAATATAGTAGTTAATAAAGATACAAAAGATAATTTCATAGTAGTTACAGGAAAAATAGTACTTTTAAAGATGAGGGGAGCCAAATTAGCTTGAGGTGATATGAAAGTCTTATTATTTAGGGATTAAACAACTTCACCTTAGCAAGAAATGCGAGCCAAGTTGAATGACTGCTTTGGTTAGTGCATGTTAGCAGATTTAGAGTTTCAATGGTGTTTAGATTTTCTTGATTTAGTTACTATACTTGGTTATTTTGCGACATAGGTAAATTTCTTTATGGATGTGTCAAAATGAGTACTTAGGACCAAGAGTGGAGCCCTGCTAACTAGAAATGGTGGGAGGTACTCTTTATTTTGGAACTCAACCAATTATTATCAATAACAAATGGAAATCAAGAGGGTGGATACCATTGTTCATTGGAATTGAATGAATTGATGTCATTGAAGGTTCATAGGCATTGTTTTTATATGGAATATAGTAGTTAATAAAGATACAAAAGATAATTTCATAGTAATTACAAGAAAATAGTACTTTTAAAGATGAGGGGAGCCTAATTAGCTTGAGGTGATATGAAAGTCTTATTATTTAGGGATTAAACAACTTCACCTTAGCAAGAAATGCAAGCCAAGTTGAATGACTGCTTTGGTTAAAGGATGCTAGCAGATTTAGAGTTTCAATGGTATTGAGATTTTCTTGATTTAATTACTATACTTGGTTGTTTTGCCATATATGTCAATTTCATTATCAATGTATCAAAATGTGTGCTTGGAACCCAAAGAGGAGACCTGCTAACTAGAATGATGGGAGGTACTCCTTAATTTGGAACTCAACCAATTATTATCCATAAGAAATGCAAATCAAGATGGAGGACTCCAATGTTTGTTGGAATTGAATGAATTAATGTCATCGAAGGCTCATGGCATTGTTTTTATATTGAATATAGTGGTTAAAAAAGATACAAAAGATAATTTCGTAATCATTACATGAAAAATAGTACTTTTCAAGATGAGGGAAGCCTAATTAGCTTGAGGTGAGATGAATGTCTTGTTATTTAGGGATTAAACAATTTCACCTTAGCAAGAAATGCAAGCCAAGTTGAATGACTGCTTCGGTTAATGCATGTTAGCAGATTTAGAGTTTCAATGGTGTTTAGATTTTCATGATTTAATTACTATACTTGGTTATTTTGCGACATAAGTGAATTTCATTATCGATGTATCAAAATGAGTGCTTAGGACCAAGAGTGGAGCCCTGCTAACTAGAAATGGTGGGAGGTACTCTTTATTTTGGAACTCGACCAATTATTATCAATAACAAATGGAAATCAAGAGGGTGGATACCATTGTTCGTTGGAATTGAATGAATTGATGTCATTGATGGTTCATGGGCATTGTTTTTATATGGAATATAGTAGTTAACAAAGATACAAAAGATAATTTCATAGTAATTAAATGAAAATAGTACTTTTAAAGATGAGGGGAGCCTAATTAGCTTGAGGTGATATGAAAGTCTTATTATTTAGGGATTAACCAACTTCACCTTAGCAAGAAATGCAAGCCAAGTTGAATGACTGCTTTGGTTAATGGATGCTAGCAGATTTAGAGTTTCAATGGTGTTGAGATTTTCTTGATTTAATTACTATACTTGGTTGTTTTGCCATATATGTCAATTTCATTATCAATGTATCAAAATGTGTGCTTGGAACCCAAAGAGGAGCCCTGCTAACTAGAATGATGGGAGGTACTCCTTAATTTGGAACTCAACCAATTATTATCCATAAGAAATGGAAATCAAGATGGAGGACTCCATTGTTTGTTGGAATTGGATGAATTAATGTCATCGAAGGCTCATGGCATTGTTTTTATATTGAATATAGTGGTTAAAAAAGATACAAAAGATAATTTCATAATCATTACATGAAAAATAGTACTTTTCAAGATGAGGGAAGCCTAATTAGCTTGAGGTGAGATGAATGTCTTGTTATTTAGGGATTAAACAATTTCACCTTAGCAAGAAATGCAAGCCAAGTTGAATGACTGCTTCGGTTAATGCATGTTAGCAGATTTAGAGTTTCAATGGTGTTTAGATTTTCATGATTTAATTACTATACTTGGTTATTTTGCGACATAAGTGAATTTCATTATCGATGTATCAAAATGAGTGCTTAGGACCAAGAGTGGAGCCCTGCTAACTAGAAATGGTGGGAGGTACTCTTTATTTTGGAACTCGACCAATTATTATCAATAACAAATGGAAATCAAGAGGGTGGATACCATTGTTCGTTGGAATTGAATGAATTGATGTCATTGATGGTTCATGGGCATTGTTTTTATATGGAATATAGTAGTTAACAAAGATACAAAAGATAATTTCATAGTAATTAAATGAAAATAGTACTTTTAAAGATGAGGGGAGCCTAATTAGCTTGAGGTGATATGAAAGTCTTATTATTTAGGGATTAACCAACTTCACCTTAGCAAGAAATGCAAGCCAAGTTGAATGACTGCTTTGGTTAATGGATGCTAGCAGATTTAGAGTTTCAATGGTGTTGAGATTTTTCTTGATTTAATTACTATACTGGTTGTTTTGCCATATATGTCAATTTCATTATCAATGTATCAAAATGTGTGCTTGGAACCCAAAGAGGAGCCCTGCTAACTAGAATGATGGGAGGTACTCCTTAATTTGGAACTCAACCAATTATTATCCATAAGAAATGGAAATCAAGATGGAGGACTCCATTGTTTGTTGGAATTGGATGAATTAATGTCATCGAAGGCTCATGGCATTGTTTTTTATATTGAATATAGTGGTTAAAAAAGATACAAAAGATAATTTCATAATCATTACATGAAAAATAGTACTTTTCAAGATGAGGGAAGCCTAATTAGCTTGAGGTGAGATGAATGTCTTGTTATTTAGGGATTAAACAATTTCACCTTAGCAAGAAATGCAAGCCAAGTTGAATGACTGCTTCGGTTAATGCATGTTAGCAGATTTAGAGTTTCAATGGTGTTTAGATTTTCTTGATTTAATTTACTATACTTGGTTATTTTGCGACATAAGTGAATTTCATTATCGATGTATCAAAATGAGTGCTTAGGACCAAGAGTGGAGCCCTGCTAACTAGAAATGGTGGGAGGTACTCTTTATTTTGGAACTCGACCAATTATTATCAATAACAAATGGAAATCAAGAGGGTGGATACCATTGTTCGTTGGAATTGAATGAATTGATGTCATTGAAGGTTTCATGGGCATTGTTTTTATATGGAATATAGTAGTTAAACAAAGATACAAAAGATAATTTCATAGTAATTACAATGAAAATAGTACTTTTAAAGATGAGGGGAGCCTAATTAGCTTGAGGTGATATGAAAGTCTTATTATTTAGGGATTAACCAACTTCACCTTAGCAAGAAATGCAAGCCAAGTTGAATGACTGCTTTGGTTAATGGATGCTAGCAGATTTAGAGTTTAAATGGTGTTTAGATTTTCTTGATTTAATTACTATACTTGGTTTGTTTTGCCATATATGTCAATTTCATTATCAATGTATCAAAATGTGTGTGCTTGGAACCCAAAGAGAGGAGCCCTGCTAACTAGAATGATGGGGAGGTACTACTCCTTAATTTGGAACTCAACCAATTATTATCCATAAGAAATGGAAATCAAGATGGAGGACTCCATTGTTTGTTGGAATTGAATGAATTAATGTCATCGAAGGCTCATGGCATTGTTTTTATATTGAATATAGTAGTTAAAAAAGATACAAAAGATAATTTCATAGTAATCATTACATGAAAAATAGTACTTTTTCAAGATGAGGGAAGCCTAATTAGCTTGAGGTGATATGAATGTCTTGTTATTTAGGGATTAAACAACTTCACCTTAGCAAGAAATGCAAGCCAAGTTGAATGACTGCTTTGGGTTAATGCATGTTAGCAGATTTAGAGTTTCAATGGTGTTTAGATTTTCATGATTTAATTACTATACTTGGTTATTTTTTGCGACATAAGTGAATTTCATTATCGATGTATCAAAATGAGTGCTTGGGACCAAGAGTGGAGCCCTGCTAACTAGAAATGGTGGGAGGTACTCTTTATTTTGGAACTCAACCAATTATTATCAATAACAAATGGAAATCAAGAGGGTGGATACCATTGTTCGTTGGAATTGAATGAATTGATGTCATTGAAGGTTCATGGGCATTGTTTTTATATGGAATATAGTAGTTAACAAAAGATACAAAAGATAATTTCATAGTAATTAAATGAAAAATAGTACTTTTAAAGATGAGGGGAGCCTAATTAGCTTGAGGTGATATGAAAGTCTTATTATTTAGGGATTAACCAACTTCACCTTAGCAAGAAATGCAAGCCAAGTTGAATGACTGCTTTGGTTAATGGATGCTAGCAGATTTAGAGTTTCAATGGTGTTGAGATTTTTCTTGATTTAATTACTATACTTGGTTGTTTTTTGCCATATATATGTCAATTTCATTATCAATGTATCAAAATGTGTGCTTGGAACCCAAAGAGGAGCCCTGCTAACTAGAATGATGGGAGGTACTCCTTAATTTGGAACTCAACCAATTATTATCCATAAGAAATGGAAATCAAGATGGAGGACTCCATTGTTTGTTGGAATTGAATGAATTAATGTCATCGAAAGCTCATGGCATTGTTTTTATATTGAATATAGTTGTTAAAAAAGATACAAAAGATAATTTCATAGTCATTACATGAAAAATAGTACTTTTCAAGACGAGGGAAGCCTAATGAGCTTGAGGTGATATGAATGTCTTATTATTTAGGGATTAAACAACTTCACCTTAGCAAGAAATGCAAGCCAAGTTGAATGACTGCTTCGGTTAATGCATGTTAGCAGATTTAGAGTTTCAATGGTGTTTAGATTTTCTTGATTTAATTACTATACTTGGTTATTTTGCCATATATGTCAATTTCATTATCAATGTATCAAAATGTGTGCTTGGAACCCAAAGAGGAGCCCTGCTAACTAGAATGATGGGAGGTACTCCTTAATTTGGAACTCAACCAATTATTATCCATAAGAAATGGAAATCAAGATGGAGGACTCCATTGTTTGTTGGAATTGAATGAATTAATGTCATCGAAGGCTCATGGCATTGTTTTTATATTGAATATAGTGGTTAAAAAAGATACAAAAGATAATTTCATAGTCATTACATGAAAAATAGTACTTTTCAAGACGAGGGAAGCCTAATTAGCTTAAGGTGATATGAATGTCTTATTATTTAGGAATTAAACAACATTAAATTAGCAAGAAATGTGAACCAAGTTAATTGACTGCTTTGGCTGATGTATGTTAGCAGATTTAGAGATTCAATAGTGTTTAGAATTGCTTTATTTAATTACTATATTAGGTTATTTTGCCACATATGTGAATTTCATCATCAATGTATCAAAATGTGTGCTTAGAACCAAATGAGGAGCCCTGCTAACTAGAAATGATGGGAGGTACTTTTTATTTTAGAACTCAACCAATTATTATCAATAAGAAATGTAAATCAAGATGGAGGACTTCATTGTTTTTTGGAATTGAATGAATTAAAGGCATTGAAGGTTCATGGGCATTGGTTTTATATTGAATATAATAGGTATTAAAGATGCAAAAGATAATTTCATAGTCATTACTTGAAAAATAGTACTTTTTAAGACAAGGGAAGCCTAATTAGCTTGAGGTGATATGAAAGTCTTATTATTTAGGGATTAAACAACTTCACCTTAGCAAGAAATGCAAGCCAAGTTGAATGACTTCTTCGGTTAATGCATGTTAGCAGATTTAGAGTTTCAATGGTGTTTAGATTTTCTTGATTTAGTTACTATACTTGGTTATTTTGCGACATAAGTGAATTTCATTATCGATGTATCAAAAGGAGTGCTTGGAACCAAGAGTGGAGCCCTGCTAACTAGAAATGGTGGGAGGACTCTTTATTTTGGAACTCAACCAATTATTATCAAAAACAAATGGAAATCAAGAGGGTGGATACCATTGTTCATTGGAATTGAATGAATTGATGTCATTGAAGGTTCATGGGCATTGTTTTTATATGGAATATAGTAGTTAACAAAGATACAAAAGATAATTTCATAGTAATTACATGAAAATAGTACTTTTAAAGATGAGGGGAGCCTAATTAGCTTGAGGTGATATGAAAGTCTTATTATTTAGGGATTAAACAACTTCACCTTAGCAAGAAATGCAAACCAAGTTAAATGACTGCTTTGGCTGATGGATGTTAGCAGATTTAGAGTTTCAAGGGTGTGTAGATTTGCTTGATTTACTTACTATACTAGGTTGTTTTGCGACATATGCGAATTTCATTATCAATGTATCAAAATGTGCGCTTGGAACCAAAAGAGCAGCCTCACTAACTAGAAATGATGGGAGGTATTCTTTGTTTTAGAACTCAACCAATTATTATCAATAAGAAATGCAAATCAAGATGGAGGACTCCATTGTTTGTTGGAATTGAATGAATTAATGTCATCGAAGGCTCATGGCATTGTTTTTATATTGAATATAGTGGTTAAAAAAGATACAAAAGATAATTTCATAGTCATTACATGAAAAATAGTACATTTCAAGACGAGGGAAGCCTAATTAGCTTAAGGTGATATGAATGTCTTATTATTTAGGAATTAAACAACATTAAATTAGCAAGAAATGCAAACCAAGTTAATTGACTGCTTTGGCTGATGTATGTTAGCAGATTTATAGATTCAATAGTGTTTAAGAATTTTCTTTATTTAATTACTATATTAGGTTTTATTTTGCGACATATGTGAATTTCATCATCAATGTATCAAAATGTGTGCTTTCGAACCAAATGAGGAGCCCTGCTAAGTAGAAATGATGGGAGGTACTTTTTATTTTAGAACTTAACCAATTATTATCAATAAGAAATGTAAATCAAGATGGAGGACTCCGCTGTTTTTTGGAATTGAATGAATTAAAGTCATTGAAGGTTCATGGGCATTGTTTTTATATTGAATATAGTAGTTAATAAAGATACAAAAGATAATTTCATAGTAATTACATACAAATAGTACTTTTAAAATGAGGGGAGCCTAATTAGCTTGAGGTGGTATGGAAGTCTTATTATTTAGGGATTAATCAACTTCACCTTAGCAAGAAATGCAAACCAAGTAAAATGACTGCTTTTGCTGATGGATGTTAGTAGCTTGAGAGTTTCAAGGGTGTGTAGATTTGCTTGATTTACTTACTATACTAGGTTGTTTTGCGACATATGCGAATTTCATTATTAATGTATCAAAATGTCCGCTTGGAACCAAAAGAGGAGCCTCGCTAACTAGAAATGATGGGAGGTACTCTTTATTTTAGAACTCAACCAATTATTATCTACAAGAAATGCAACTCAAGATGGAGGACTCCATTGTTTGTTAGAATTGAATGAATTAATGTCATCGAAGGCTCATGGCATTGTTTTTATATTGAATATAGTGGTTAAAAAAGATACAAAAGATAATTTCATAGTCATTACATGAAAAATAGTACTTTTCAAGCTGAGGGAAGCCTAATTAGCTTAAGGTGATATGAATGTCTTATTATTTAGGAATTAAACAACATTAAATTAGCAAGAAATGCGAACCAAGTTAATTGACTACTTTGGCTGATGTATGTTAGCGGATTTAGAGATTCAATAGTGTTTAGAATTGCTTTATTTAATTACTATATTACATTATTTTGCCACATATGTGAATTTCATCATCAATGTATCAAAATGTGTGCTTAGAACGAAATGAGGAGCCCTGCTAACTAGAAATGATGGGAGGTACTTTTTATTTTAGAACTAAACCAATTATTATCAATAAGAAATGTAAATCAAGATGGAGGACTCCGTTATTTTTTGGAATTGAATGAATTAAAGTCATTGAAGGTTCATGGGCATTGGTTTTATATTGAATATAATAGGTATTAAAGATGCAAAAGATAATTTCATAGTCATTACTTGAAAAATAGTACTTTTAAAGATGAGGGGAGCCTAATTAGCTTGAGGTGATATGAAAGTCTTATTATTTAGGGATTAAACAACTTCACCTTATCAAGAAATGCAAGCCAAGTTGAATGACTGCTTCGGTTAATGCATGTTAGCAGATTTAGAGTTTCAATGGTGTTTATATTTTCTTGATTTAGTTACTATACTTGGTTATTTTGCGACATAAGTGAATTTCATTATCGATGTATCAAAATGAGTGCTTGGAACCAAGAGTGGAGCGCTGCTAACTAGAAATGGTGGGAGGTACTCTTTATTTTGGAACTCAACCAATTATTATCAATAACAAATGGAAATCATGAGGGTGGATACCATTGTTCATTGGAATTGAATGAATTGATGTCATTGAAGGTTCATGGGCATTGTTTTTATATGGAATATAGTAGTTAACAAAGATACAAAAGATAATTTCATAGTAATTACAGGAAAAATAGTACTTTTAAAGATGAGGGGAGCCTAATTAGCTTGAGGTGATATGAAAGTCTTATTATTTAGGGATTAAACAACTTCACCTTAGCAAGAAATGCAAGCCAAGTTGAATGACTGCTTTGGTTAATGGATGCTAGCAGATTTAGAGTTTAAATGGTGTTTAGATTTTCTTGATTTAATTACTATACTTGGTTGTTTTGCCAAATATGTCAATTTCATTAGCAATGTATCAAAATGTGTGCTTGGGACCAAGAGTGGAGCCCTGCTAAGTAGAAATGGTGGGAGGTACTCTTTATTTTGGAACTAAACCAATTATTATCAATAACAAATGGAAATCAAGAGGGTGGATACCATTGTTTGTTGGAATTGAATGAATTGATGTCATTGAAGGTTCATGGGCATTGTTTTTCTATGGAATATAGTAGTTAACAAAGATACAAAAGATAATTTCATAGTAATTACATGAAAATAGTACTTTTAAAGATGAGCGGAGCCTAATTAGCTCGGTGATATGAAAGTCTTATTATTTAGGGATTAAACAACTTCACCTAAGCAAGAAATGCAAGCCATGTTCAATGACTGCTTTGGTTAATGGATGTTTGCAGATTTAGAGTTTCAATGGTGTTTAGATTTTCTTGATTTAATTACTATACTTGGTTGTTTTGCCATATATGTCAATTTCATTATCAATGTATCAAAATGTGTGCTTGGAAACCCAAAAGAGAAGCCCTGCTAACTAGAATGATGGGATGGTACTCCTTTAATTTGGAACTCAACCAATTATTTATCAATAAGAAATGCAAAAATCTAGATGTATGACTCCATTGTTTGTTGCAATTGAATGAATTAATGTCATTGAAGGTTCTTGGGCATTGTTTTTAATATGAATATTAGTAGTTAATAAAGATACATAAGATAATTTCATAGTAATTACATGAAAAATAGTACTTTTAAAGATGAGGGGAGCCTAATTAGCTTGAGGTGATATGAAAGTCTTATTATTTAGGGATTAAACAACTTCACCTTAGAAAGAAATGCAAGCCAAGTTGAATGACTGCTTTGGTTAATGTATGTTAGCAGATTTAGAGTTTCAATGGTGTTGAAATTTTATTGATTTAATTACTATACTTGGTTGTTTTGCCATATATGTCAATTTCATTATCAATGTATCAAAATATGTGCTTGGAACCCAAAGAGGAGCCCTGCTAACTAGAATGATGGGAGGTAACTCCTTAATTTGGAACTCAACCCAATTATTTATCCATAAGAAATGGAAATCAAGATGGAGGACTCCATTGTTTGTTGGAATTGAATGAATTAATGTCATCGAAAGCTCATGGCATTGTTTTTATATTGAATATAGTCGTTAAAAAAGATACAAAAGATAATTTCATAGTCATTACATGAAAATAGTACTTTTCAAGACGAGGGGAAGCCTAATTAGCTTGAGGTGATATGAATGTCTTATTATTTAGGGATTAAACAACTTCACCTTAGCAAGAAAATGCAAGCCAAGTTGAAATGACTGCTTCGGTTAATGCATGTTAGCAGATTTTAGAGTTTCAATGGTGTTTAGAATTTCTTGATTTAATTACTATATACTTGGTGATTTTGCCATATATGTCAATTTCATTATCAAATGTATCAAAATGTGTGCTTGGAACCCAAAGAGGAGCCCTGCTAACTAGAATGATGGGAGGTACTCTTTAATTTGGAACTCAACCAATTATTATCCATAAGAAATGGAAATCAAGATGGAGGACTCCATTGTTTGTTGGAATTGAATGAATTAAATGTCATCGAAGGCTCATGGCATTGTTTTTATATTGAATATAGTGGTTTAAAAAAGATACAAAAGATAATTTCATAGTCATTACATGAAAAAATAGTACTTTTCAAGACGAGGGATGAAAGCCTAAATTAGCTTAAGGTGATATGAATGTCTTATTATTTAGGAATTAAACAACATTAAATTAGCAAGAAATGTGAACCAAGTTAATTGACTGCTTTGGCTGATGTATGTTAGCCGATTTAGAGATTCAATAGTGTTTAGAATAGCTTTATTTAATTTACTATATTAGGTTATTTTGCCACATATGTGAATTTTCATCATTCAATGTATCAAAATGTGTGCTTAGAACCAAATGAGGAGCCCTGCTAACTAGAAATGATGGGAGGTACTTTTTATTTTAGAACTCAACCAATTATTATCAATAAGAAATGTAAATCAAGATGGAGGGACTTCATTGTTTTTTGGAATTGAATGAATTAAAGGCATTGAAGGTTCATGGGGCATTGGTTTTTTTATATTGAATATAATAGGTATTAAAGATGCAAAAGATTAATTTCATAGTCATTACTTGAAAAAAATAGTACTTTTTTAAGACAAGGGAAGCCTAATTAGCTTGAGGTGATATGAAAGTCTTATTATTTTAGGGATTGTAAACACTTCACCTTAGCAAGAAATGCAAGCCAAGATGCAATGAACTTCTGACGGTTTAATCGCATTGTTAGCAGATTTAGA
>JBAPLH010000916.1:0-13061 GCA_037897445.1 Ceriops zippeliana | reverse complement strand
TCATTCTATTAATGTACTAGGTTGTTTAGCCACATGTGTTAATTTCATTGTCAAAGAGTCAAAAACTGTGTTTGGGGTGAAAAGCGGAGCCTTGCTAATGACAAATGATGGGAGGCAATATCTAATTTTGAATTCAATAATTAATATCAATAAGAAATGAAATTTAAGATCAAGGACTCCATTTTTTGTTAAATTGAATAAATTCATGTTATAGACGGCCCATGGGTATTTTTTTACATAACGAATATACTCTTTAAGGTTGAGGCAAAATTTAATTTCAAGGTTATTGCATGAAACATAGTCCTGGTAACAATAAAAGGAGCCTAATTCACATGAGGTGATTAGAATGTCTCATGATTTAGGAATTAAACCAGTTCACTTATGTAAGAAATGCAAACCATGATGACTGACTCCTATGGTTGATGGATTTAAATAGATTTCGTGTTTTGATGCTCTTTATACTTGTTTCATTCTATTAATATACTAGGTTGTTTAGCGACATGTGTTAATTTCATGATCAATGTGTCATAAACAGTGTTTGGGGTAAAAAGCGGAGCCTTGCTAATGACAAATGATTGGAGGCATTATCTAATTTTGAATTCAACAATTCATATGAATAAGAAATGAAATTTAAGATCAAGGACTCCATTGTTTGTTAAATTGAATGAATTCATGATATAGATGGTCCATGGGCATTTTTTACATAAACAATATACTCTTTAAGGTTGACACAGAATTTAATTTCAAGGTTATTGCATGAAAAATAGACCTGGGAATAATCAAAGGAGCCTAATTCACATGAGGTGATTAGAATGTCTCATGATTTAGGAATTAAACCAGTTCACTTATGTAAGAAATGCAAACCATGATGACTAACTCCTTTGCTTGATGTATTCAAATAGATTTAGTGTTTTAATGCTCTTTATACATGTTTGATTCTATTAATATATTAGGTTGTTTAGCCACATGTGTTAATTTCATGGTGAATGTGTCAAAAAGTGTGTTTGGGGTAAAAAGCGTAGCCTTGCTAATGACAAATGATGGGATGCAATATCTCATTTTGAATTCAACAATTCATATCAATAAGAAATGAAATTTAAGATCTATGACCCCATTGTTTGTTGAATTGAATGAATTCATGATATAGATGGTCCATGGGCATTTTTTACATAAAGAATATACTCTTTAAGGTTGACGCAGAATTTAATTTCAAGGTTATTGCATGAAAAATAGACCTGGGAATAATCAAAGGAGCCTAATTCACATGAGGTGATTAGAATGTCTCATGATTTAGGAATTAAATCAGTTCACTTATGTAAGAAATGCAAACCATGATGACTAACTCCTTTGCTTGATGTATTCAAATAGATTTAGTGTTTTAATGCTCTTTATACATGTTTGATTCTATTAATATATTATGTTGTTTAGCCACATGTGTTAATTTCATGGTCAATGTGTCAAAAAGTGTGTTTGGGGTAAAAAGCGTAGCCTCGCTAATGACAAATGATGGGAGGCAATATCTCATTTTGAATTCAACAATTCATATCAATAAGAAATGAAATTTAAGATCTATGACCCCCATTGTTTGTTGAATTGAATGAATTCATGATATAGATGGTCCATGGGCATTTTTTTCATAAAGAATATACTCATTAAGGTTGAGGCAAAATTTAATTTCAAGGTTATTGCATGAAACATAGTCCTGGTAACAATAAGAGGAGCCTAATTCACATGAGGTGATTAGAATGTCTCATGATTTAGGAATTAAACCAATTCACTTATGTAAGAAATGCAAACCATGACGACTGACTCCTTTGGTTGATGGATTTAAATAGATTTAGTGTTTTAATGCTCTTTATACTTGTTTCATTCTATTAATGTACTAGGTTGTTTAGCCACATGTGTTAATTTCATGGTCAATGAGTCAAAAACTGTGTTTGGGGTGAAAAGCAGAGCCTTGCTAATGACAAATGATCGGAGGCAAAATCTTCTTTTGAATTCAACAATTAATATCAATAAGAAATGAAATTTAAGATCAAGGACTCCATTGTTTGTTAAATTGAATGAATTCATGATATAGATGGTCCATGGGCATTTATTTCGTAATGAATATAGTCATTAAGGATGAAACAAAATTTAATTTCAACGGTATTGCTTGACAAATAGTCCTGGTAACAATAGGAGGAGCCTAATTCACTTGAGGTGATTAGAATGTCTCATGATTTCGGAATTAAACTAGTTCACTTATGTAAGAAATGCAAACCATGATGACTGACTCCGTTGGTTGATTGATTTAAATAAATTTAGTGTTTTAATGCTCTTTATACTTGTTTGCTTCTATTAATATACTTGGTTGTTTAGCGACATGTGTTAATTTCATGATCAATGTGTCAAAAACTGTGTTTGAGGTAAAAGGCGGAGCCTTGCTTATGACAAATGATGGGAGGCATTATCTAATTTTGAATTCAACAATACATATCAATAAGAAATGAAAGTTAAGATCAAGGACTCCATTGTTTGTTAAATTGAATGAATTCATGATATAGATGGTCCATGGGCATTTTTTACATAAAGAATATACTCTTTAAGGTTGAGGCAAAATTTAATTTCAAGGTTATTGCATGAAAAATTTACCTGGGATTAATCAGAGGAGCCTAATTCACATGAGGTGATTAGAATGTCTCATGACTTAGGAATTAAACCAGTTCACTTATGTAAGGAATGCAAACCATGACGACTAACTCCTTTGTTTGGTGTATTCAAATAGATTTAGTGTTTTAATAGTCTTTATACATGTTTGATTCTATTAATATATTAGGTTGTTTTTAGCCACATGTGTTAATTTCATGGTCAATGTGTCAAAAAGTGTGTTTGGGGTAAAAAAAGCGGATCCTTGCGAATGACAAATGATGGGAGGCAATATCTCATTTTGAATTCAACAATTCATATCAATAAGAAATGAAATTTAAGTTCTATGACTCCATTGTTTGTTGAATTGAATGAATTCATGATATAGATGGTCCATGGGGCATTTTTTTTCATAAAGAATATACTCATTAAGGTTGAGGCAAAATTTAATTTCAAGGTTATTGCATGAAACATAGTCCTGGTAACAATAAGAGGAGCCTAATTCACATGAGGTGATTAGAATGTCTCATGATTTAGGAATTAAACCAGTTCCCTTATGTAAAAAATACAAACCATGTTGACTGACTCCTTTGGTTGATGGATTTAAATAGATTTCGTGTTTTAATGCTCTTTATACTTGTTTCATTCTATTAATGTACTAGGTTGTTTAGCCAAATGTGTTAATTTCATGGTCAATGAGTCAAAAACTGTGTTTGGGGTGAAAAGCGGAGCCTTGCTAATGACAAATGATGGGAGGCAATATCTAATTTTGAATTCAACAATTAATATCAATAAGAAATGAAATTTAAGATCAAGGACTCCATTTTTTGTTAAATTGAATAAATTCATGTTATAGACGGCCCATGGGTATTTTTTACATAAAGAATATACTCTTTAAGGTTGAGGCAAAATTTAATTTCAAGGTTATTGCATGAAAAATATACCTGGGAATAATCAGAGGAGCCTAATTCACATGAGGTGATTAGAATGTCTCATGATTTAGGAATTAAACCAGTTCACTTATGTAAGGAATGCAAACCATGACGACTGACTCCTTTGCTTGGTGTATTCAAATAGATTTAGTGTTTTAATACTCTTTATACATGTTTGATTCTATTAATATATTAGGTTGTTTAGCCACATGTGTTAATTTCATGGTCAATGTGTCAAAAACTGTGTTTGGGGTGAAAAGTAGAGCCTTGCTAATGACAAATGATTGGAGGCAATATCTAATTTTGAATTCAACAATTAATATCAATAAGAAATGAAATTTAAGATCAAGGACTCCATTGTTTGTTAAATTGACTAAATTGATGTTATAGACGGCCCATGTGTATTTTTTACATAACGAATATACTCTTTAAGGTTGAGGCAAAATTTAATTTCAAGGTTATTGCATGAAACATAGTCCTGGTAACAATAAGAGGAGCCTAATTCACATGAGGTGATTAGAATGTCTCATGATTTAGGAATTAAACCAATTCACTTATGTAAGAAATGCAAACCATGATGACTGACTCCTATGGTTGATAGATTTAAATAGATTTAGTGTTTTAATGCTCTTTATACTTGTCTCATTCTATTAATATACTAGGTTGTTTAGCCACATGTGTTAATTTCATGGTCAATGAGTCAAAAACTGTGTTTGGGGTGAAAAGCAGCGCCTTGCTATTAACAAATGATTGGAGGGAATTTCTACTTTTGAATTCAACAATTAATATCAATAAGAAATGAAATTTAAGATCAAGCACTCCATTGTTTGTTAAATTGAATGAATTCATGATATAGATGGTCCATGGGCATTTATTTCATAACAAATATAGTCATTAAGGATGAAACAAAATTTAATTTCAACGTTATTGCTTGACAAATAGTCCTGGTAATAATAGGAGGAGCCTGATTCACTTGAAGTGATTAGAATGTCTCATGATTTCGGAATTAAACTAGTTCACTTATGTAAGAAATGCAAACCATGATGACTGACTCCGTTGGTTGATTGATTGAAATAAATTTAGTGTTTTAATGCTCTTTATATTTGTTTGCTTCTATTAATATAGTAGGTTGTTTCGCGACATGTGTTAATTTCATGATCAATGTGTCAAAAATTGTGTTTGGGGTAAAAAGCGGAGCCTTGCTTATGACAAATGATGGGAGGCATTATCTAATTTTGAATTCAACAATACATATCAATAAGAAATGAAAGTTAAGATCAAGGACTCCATTGTTTGTTAAATTGAATGAATTCATGATATAGATGGTCCATGGGCATTTTTTACATAAAGAATATACTCTTTAAGGTTGAGGCAAAATTTAATTTCAAGGTTATTGCATGAAAAATATACCTGGGAATAATCAGAGGAGCCTAATTCACATGAGGAATTAAACCAGTTCACTTATGTAAGGAATGCAAACCATGACGACTGACTCCTTTGCTTGGTGTATTCAAATAGATTTAGTGTTTTAATACTCTTTATACATGTTTCATTCTATTAATATATTAGGTTGTTTAGCCACATGTGTTAATTTCATGGTCAATGTGTCAAAAAGTGTGTTTGGGGAAAAAAGCGGATCATTGCGAATGACAAATGATGGGAGGCAATATCTCATTTTGAATTCAACAATTCATATCAATAAGAAATGAAATTTAAGATCTATGACTCCATTGTTTGTTGAATTGAATGAATTCATGATATAGATGGTCCATGGGCATTTTTTTCATAAAGAATATACTCATTAAGGTTGAGGAAAAATTTAATTTGAAGGTCATAGTCCTGGTAACAATAAGAGGAGCCTAATTCACATGAGGTGATTAGAATGTCTCATGATTTAGGAATTAAACCAGTTCACTTATGTAAAAAATACAAACCATGATGACTGACTCCTTTGGTTGATGGATTTAAATAGATTTCGTGTTTTAATGCTCTTTATACTTGTTTCATTCTATTAATGTTCTAGGTTGTTTAGCCACATGTGTTAATTTTATGGTCAATGAGTCAAAAACTGTCTTTGGGGTGAAAAGCGGAGCCTTGCTAACGACAAATGATGGGAGGCAATATCTAATTTTGAATTCAACAATTAATATCAATAAGAAATGAAATTTAAGATCAAGGACTCCATTTTTTGTTAAATTGAATAAATTTATGTTATAGATGGCCCATGGGTATTTTTTTACATAAAGAATATAGTCTTTAAGGTTGAGGCAAAATTTAATTTGAAGGTTATTGCATCAAACATAGTCCTGGTAACAATAAGAGGAGCCTAATTCACATGAGGTGATTAGAATGTCTCATGATTTAGGAATTAAACTAGTTCACTTATGTAAGAAATGCAAACCATGATGACTAACTCCTATGGTTGATGGATTTAAATAGATTTTGTGTTTTGATGCTCTTAATACTTGTTTCATTCTATTAATATACTAGGTTGTTTAGCGACATGTGTTAATTTCATGATCAATGTGTCATAAACTGTGTTTGGGGTAAAAAGCGGAGCCTTGCTAATGACAAATGATGGGAGGCATTATCTAATTTTGAATTCAACAATTCATATCAATCAGAAATAAAATTTAAGATCAAGCACTCCATTGTTTGTTAAATTGAATATATTCATGATATAGACAGTGCATGGGCATTTTTTACATAAAGAATATACTCTTTAAGTTTGAGGCAAAATTTAATTTCAATGTTATTGCATGAAAAATAGACTTGGGAATAATCAGAGGAGCCTAATTCACATGAGATGATTAGAATGTCTCATGATTTAGGAATTAAACCAGTTCACTTATGTAAGAAATGCAAACCATGATGACTGACTCCTTTGTTTGATGTATTCAAATAGATTTAGTGTTTTAATGCTCTTTATACATGTTTGATTCTATTAATATATTAGTTTGTTTAGCCACAGGTGTTAATTTCATGGTCAATGTGTCAAAAAATGTGTTTGGGGTAAAAAGCGGATCCTCACTAATGACAAATGATGGGAGGCCATATCTCATTTTGAATTCAACAATTCATGTAAATAAGAAATGAAATTTAAGATCTATGACTCCATTGTTTGTTGAATTGAATGAATTCATGATATAGATGGTCCATGGGCATTTTTTTCATAAAGAATATACTCATTAAGGTTGAGGCAAAATTTAATTTGAAGGTTATTGCATGAAACATAGTCCTGGTAACAATAAGAGGAGCCTAATTCACATAAGGTGATTAGAATGTCTCATGATTTAGGAATTAAACCAGTTCACTTATGTAAGAAAGACAAACCATGATGACTGACTCCTTTGGTTGATGGATTTATATAGATTTCGTGTTTTAATGCTCTTTATACTTGTTTCATTCTATTAATGTACTAGGTTGTTTAGCCACATGTGTTAATTTCATGGTCAATGAGTCAAAAACTGTGTTTGGGGTGAAAAGCAGAGCCTTGCTAATGACAAATGATTGGAGGCAATATCTAATTTTGAATTCAACAATTAATATCAATAAGAAATGAAATTTAAGATCAAGGACTCCATTGTTTGATAAATTGACTAAATTCATGTGATAGACGGAACATGGGTATTTTTTACATAACGAATATACTCTTTAAGGTTGAGGCAAAATTTAATTTCAAGGTTTTTGCATGAAACATAGTCCTGGTAACAATAAGAGGAGCCTAATTCACATGAGGTGATTAGAATGTCTCATGATTTAGGAATTAAACCAATTCACTTATGTAAGAAATGCAAACCATGATGACAGACTCCTATGGTTGATGGATTTAAATAGATTTAGTGTTTTAATGCTCTTTATACTTGTCTCATTCTATTAATGTACTAGGTTGTTTAGCCACATGTGTTAATTTCATGGTCAATGAGTGAAAAACTGTGTTTGGGGTGAAAAGCGGCGCCTTGCTAATGACAAATGATTGGAGCAAATATCTACTTTTCAATTCAACAATTAATATCAATAAGAAATGAAATTTAAGATCAAAGACTCCATTGTTTGTTAAATTGACTAAATTCATGTTATAGACGGCCCATGGGTATTTTTTACATAACGAATATACTCTTTAAGGTTGAGGCAAAATTTAATTTCAAGGTTATTGCATGAAACATAGTCCTGGTAACAATAAGAGGAGCCTAATTCACATGAGGTGATTAGAATGTCTCAAGATTTAGGAATTAAACCAGTTCACTTATGTAAGAAATACAAACCATGATGACTGACTCCTTTGGTTGATGGATTTATATAGATTTCGTGTTTTAATGCTCTTTATACTTGTTTCATTCTATTAATGTACTAGGTTACTTAGCCACATGTCTTAATTTCATGGTCAATGTGTCAAAAAGTGTGTTTGGGGTAAAAAGCGTAGCCTTGCTAATGACAAATGATGGGAGGCAATATCTCATTTTGAATTCAACAATTCATATCAATAAGAAATGAAATTTAAGATCTATGACCCCATTGTTTGTTGAATTGAATGAATTCATGATATAGATGGTCCATGGGCATTTTTTTCATAAAGAATATACTCATTAAGGTTGAGGCAAAATTTAATTTGAAGGTTATTGCATGAAACATAGTCCTGGTAACAATAAGAGGAGCCTAATTCACATGAGGTGATTAGAATGTCTCATGATTTAGGAATTAAACCAGTTCACTAATGTAAGAAATGCAAACCATGATGACTGACTCCTTTGGTTGATAGATTTAAATAGATTTAGTGTTTTAATGCTCTTTATACTTTTTTCATTCTATTAATGTACTAGGTTGTTTAGCCACATGTGTTAATTGCATGGTCAATGAGTCAAAAACTGTGTTTGGGGTGAAAAGCGGCGCCTTGCTAATGACAAATGATTGGAGGCAATATCTACTTTTGAATTCAACAATTAATATCAATAAGAAATGAAATTTAAGATCAAGCACTCCATTGTTTGTTAAATTGAATGAATTCATGATATAGATGGTCCATGGGCATTTATTTCATAACGAATATAGTCATTAAGGATGAAACAAAATTTAATTTCAACGTTATTGCTTGACAAATAGTCCTGGTAACAATTGGAGGAGCCTAATTCACATGAGGTGATTAGAATGTCTCATGATTTAGGAATTAAACCAGTTCACTTATGTAAAAAATACAAACCATGATGACTGACTCCTTTGGTTGATGGATTTAAATAGATTTCGTGTTTTAATGCTCTTTATACTAGTTTCATTCTATTAATGTACTACGTTGTTTAGCCACATGTGTTAATTTCATGGTCAATGAGTCAAAAACTGTGTTTGGGGTGAAAAGCAGAGCCTTGCTAATGACAAATGATGGGAGGCAATATCTAATTTTGAATTCAACAATTAATATCAATAAGAAATGAAATTTAAGAGCAAGGACTCCATTTTTTGTTAAATTGAATAAATTCATGTTATAGATGGCCCATGGGTATGTTTTACATAACCAATATAATCTTTAAGGTTGAGGCAAAATTTAATTTCAAGGTTATTGCATGAAACATAGTCCTGGTAACAATAAAAGGAGCCTAATTCACATGAGGTGATTAGAATGTCTCATGATTTAGGAATTAAACCAGTTCACTTATGTAAGAAATGCAAACCATGATGACTGACTCCTATGGATGATAGATTTAAATAGATTTCGTGTTTTGATGCTCTTTATACTTGTTTCATTCTAGTAATATACTAGGTTGTTTAGCGACGTGTTAATTTTCATGATCAATGTGTCATAAACTGTGTTCGGGGTACAAAAGCGGAGCCTTGCTAATGACAAATGATGGGAGGCAATATCTAATTTTGTATTCAACAATTCATATCAATAAGAAATGAAATTTAAGATCAAGGACTCCATTGTTTGTTAAATTGAATGAATTCATGATATAGATGGTCCATGGGCATTTTTTACATAAAGAATATACTCTTTAAGGTTGACGCAAAATTTAATTTCAAGGTTATTGCATGAAAAATAGACCTGGGAATAATCAAAGGAGCCTAGGAAACAGCCTAATTCACATGAGGTGATTAGAATGTCTCATGATTTAGGAATTAAACCAGTTCACTTATGTAAGAAATGCAAACCATGATGAATAACTCCTTTGCTTGATGTATTCAAATAGATTTAGTGTTTTAATGCTCTTTATACATGTTTGATTCTATTAATATATTAGGTTGTTTAGCCACATGTGTTAATTTCATGGTCAATGTGTCAAAAAAATGTGTTTGGGGTAAAAAGCGTAGCCTTGCTAATGACAAATGATGGGAGGCAATATCTCATTTTGAATTCAACAATTCATATCAATAAGAAATGAAATTTAAGATCTATGACCCCATTGTTTGTTGAATTGAATGAATTCATGATATAGATGGTCCATGGGCATTTTTTTCATAAAGAATATACTCATTAAGGTTGAGGCAAAATTTAATTTCAAGGTTATTGCATGAAACATAGTCCTGGTAACAATAAGAGGAGCCTAATTCACATGAGGTGATTAGAATGTCTCATGATTTAGGAATTAAACCAGTTCACTTATGTACGAAATGCAAACCATGACGACTGACTCCTTTGGTTGATGGATTTAAATAGATTTAGTGTTTTAATGCTCTTTATACTTGTTTCATTCTATTAATGTTCTAGGTTGTTTAGCCACATGTGTTAATTTTATGGTCAATGAGTCAAAAACTGTCTTTGGGGTGAAAAGCGGAGCCTTGCTAACGACAAATGATTGGAGGCAATATCTACTTTTGAATTCAACAATTAATATCAATAAGAAATGAAATTTAAGATCAAGGACTCCATTGTTTGTTAAATTGAATGAATTCATGATATAGATGGTCCATGGGCATTTATTTCATAATGAATATAGTATTTAAGGATGAAACAAAATTTAATTTCAACGGTATTGCTTGACAAACAGTCCTGGTAACAATAGGAGGAGCCTAATTCACTTGAGGTGATTAGAATGTCTCATGATTTCGGAATTAAACTAGTTCACTTATGTAAGAAATGCAAACCATGATGACTGACTCCGTTGGTTGATTGATTTAAATAAATTTAGTGTTTTAATGCTCTTTATACTTGTTTGGTTCTATTAATATATTTGGTTGTTTAGCGACATGTGTTAATTTCATGATCAATGTGTGAAAAACTGTGTTTGGGGGTAAAAAGCGGAGCCTTGCTTATGACAAATGATGGGAGGCATTATCTAATTTTGAATTCAACAATACATATCAATAAAGAAATGAAAGTTAAGATCAAGGACTCCATTGTTTGTTAAATTGAGTGAATTCATGATATAGATGGTCCATGGGCATTTTTTACATAAAGAATATACTCTTTAAGTTGACGACGCAGAATTTTAATTTCAAGGTTATTGCATGAAAAATAGACCTGGGAATAATTAAAGGAGCCTAATTCACATGAGGTGATTAGAATGTCTCATGATTTAGGAATTAAACCAGTTCACTTATGTAAGAAATGCAAACCATGATGACTGACTCCTATGGTTTGATAGATTTAAATAGATTTCGTGTTTTGATGCTCTTTATACTTGTTTCATTCTATTAATATACTAGGTTGTTTAGCGACGTGTTAATTTCATGATCAATGTGACATAAACTGTGTTTGGGGTAAAAAAGCGGAGCCTTGCTAATGACAAATGATGGGAGGCATTATCTAATTTTGTATTCAACAATTCATATGAATAAGAAATGAAATTTAAGATCAAGGACTCCATTGTTTGTTAAATTGAATGAATTCATGATATAGATGGTCCATGGGCATTTTTTTTACATAAAGAATATACTCTTTAAGGTTGAGGCAAAATTTAATTTCAAGGTTATTGCATGAAAAATATATACCTGGGACTAATCAGAGGAGCCTAATTCACATGAGGTGATTAGAATGTCTCATGATTTAGGAATTAAAAAACAGTTCACTTATGTAAGGAATGCAAACCATGACGACTGACTCCTTTGCTTGGTGTATTCAAATAGATTTAGTGTTTTAATACTCTTTATACATGTTTGATTCTGTTAATATATTAGGTTGTTTAGCCACATGTGTTAATTTCATGGTCAATGTGTCAAAAAGTGTGTTTGGGGTAAAAAGTGGATCCTTGCGAATGACAAATGATGGGAGGCAATATCTCATTTTGAATTCAACAATTCATATCAATAAGAAATGAAATTTAAGTTCTATGACTCCATTGTTTGTTGAATTGAATGAATTCATGATATAGATGGTCCATGGGCATTTTTTTCATAAAGAATATACTCACTAAGGTTGAGGCAAAATTTAATTTCAAGGTTATTGCATGAAACATAGTCCTGGTAACAATAAGAGGAGCCTAATTCACATGAGGTGATTAGAATGTCTCATGATTTAGGAATTAAACCAGTTCACTTATGTAAGAAAGACAAACCATGATGACTGACTCCTTTGGTTGATGGATTTATATAGATTTTGTGTTTTAATTCTCTTTATACTTGTTTCATTCTATTAATGTACTAGGTTGTTTAGCCACATGTGTTAATTTCATGGTCAATGAGTCAAAAACTGTGTTTGGGGTGAAAAGCAGAGCCTTGCTAATGACAAATGATTGGAGGCAATATCTAATTTTGAATTCAACAATTAATATCAATAAGAAATGAAATTTAAGATCAAGGACTCCATTGTTTGATAAATTGACTAAATTCAAGTGATAGACGGAACATGGGTATTTTTTACATAACGAATATACTCTTTAAGGTTGAGGCAAAATTTAATTTCAAGGTTTTTGCATGAAACATAGTCCTGGGTAACAATAAGAGGAGCCTAATTCACATGAGGTGATTAGAATGTCTCATGATTTAGGAATTAAACCAATTCACTTATGTAAGAAATGCAAACCATGATGACTAACTCCTATGGTTGATGGATTTAAATAGATTTCGTGTTTTGATGCTCTTTATACTTGTTTCATTCTATTAATATACTAGGTTGTTTAGCGACATGTGTTAATTTTCATGATCAATGTGTCATAAACTGTGTTTGGGGTAAAAAGCGGAGCCTTGCTAATGACAAATGATGGGAGGCATTATCTAATTTTTGTATTCAACAATTCAATATGAAATAAGAAATGAAAATTTAAGATCAAAGGACTCCATTGTTTGTTAAATTGAATGAATTCATGATATAGATGGTCCATGGGCATTTTTTACATAAAGAATATACTCTTTAAAGGTTGAGGCAAAATTTAATTTCAAGGTTATTGCATGAAAAATATACCTGGGAATAATCAGAGGAGCCTAATTCACATGAGGTGATTAGAATGTCTCATGATTTAGGAATTAAACCAGTTCACTTATGTAAGGAATGCAAAACCATGACGACTGACTCCTTTGCTTGGTGTATTCAAATAGATTTAGTGTTTTAATACTCTTTATACATGTTTGATTCTG
>JBAPLH010000915.1:0-17031 GCA_037897445.1 Ceriops zippeliana | reverse complement strand
TGGTTGATTGATTGAAATAAATTTAGTGTTTTAATGCTCTTTATATTTGTTTGCTTCTATTAATATAGTAGGTTGTTTCGCGACATGTGTTAATTTCATGATCAATGTGTCAAAAATTGTGTTTGGGGTAAAAAGTGGAGCCTTGCTTATGACAAATGATGGGAGGCATTATCTAATTTTGAATTCAACAATACATATCAATAAGAAATGAAAGTTAAGATCAAGGACTCCATTGTTTGTTAAATTGAATGAATTCATGATATAGATGGTCCATGGGCATTTTTTACATAAAGAATATACTCTTTAAGGTTGAGGCAAAATTTAATTTCAAGGTTATTGCATGAAAAATATACCTGGGAATAATCAGAGGAGCCTAATTCACATGAGGAATTAAACCAGTTCACTTATGTAAGGAATGCAAACCATGACGACTGACTCCTTTGCTTGGTGTATTCAAATAGATTTAGTGTTTTAATACTCTTTATACATGTTTCATTCTATTAATATATTAGGTTGTTTAGCCACATGTGTTAATTTCATGGTCAATGTGTCAAAAAGTGTGTTTGGGGAAAAAAGCGGATCATTGCGAATGACAAATGATGGGAGGCAATATCTCATTTTGAATTCAACAATTCATATCAATAAGAAATGAAATTTAAGATCTATGACTCCATTGTTTGTTGAATTGAATGAATTCATGATATAGATGGTCCATGGGCATTTTTTTCATAAAGAATATACTCATTAAGGTTGAGGAAAAATTTAATTTGAAGGTCATAGTCCTGGTAACAATAAGAGGAGCCTAATTCACATGAGGTGATTAGAATGTCTCATGATTTAGGAATTAAACCAGTTCACTTATGTAAAAAATACAAACCATGATGACTGACTCCTTTGGTTGATGGATTTAAATAGATTTCGTGTTTTAATGCTCTTTATACTTGTTTCATTCTATTAATGTTCTAGGTTGTTTAGCCACATGTGTTAATTTTATGGTCAATGAGTCAAAAACTGTCTTTGGGGTGAAAAGCGGAGCCTTGCTAACGACAAATGATGGGAGGCAATATCTAATTTTGAATTCAACAATTAATATCAATAAGAAATGAAATTTAAGATCAAGGACTCCATTTTTTGTTAAATTGAATAAATTTATGTTATAGATGGCCCATGGGTATTTTTTACATAAAGAATATAGTCTTTAAGGTTGAGGCAAAATTTAATTTGAAGGTTATTGCATCAAACATAGTCCTGGTAACAATAAGAGGAGCCTAATTCACATGAGGTGATTAGAATGTCTCATGATTTAGGAATTAAACTAGTTCACTTATGTAAGAAATGCAAACCATGATGACTAACTCCTATGGTTGATGGATTTAAATAGATTTTGTGTTTTGATGCTCTTAATACTTGTTTCATTCTATTAATATACTAGGTTGTTTAGCGACATGTGTTAATTTCATGATCAATGTGTCATAAACTGTGTTTGGGGTAAAAAGCGGAGCCTTGCTAATGACAAATGATGGGAGGCATTATCTAATTTTGAATTCAACAATTCATATCAATCAGAAATAAAATTTAAGATCAAGCACTCCATTGTTTGTTAAATTGAATATATTCATGATATAGACAGTGCATGGGCATTTTTTACATAAAGAATATACTCTTTAAGTTTGAGGCAAAATTTAATTTCAATGTTATTGCATGAAAAATAGACTTGGGAATAATCAGAGGAGCCTAATTCACATGAGATGATTAGAATGTCTCATGATTTAGGAATTAAACCAGTTCACTTATGTAAGAAATGCAAACCATGATGACTGACTCCTTTGTTTGATGTATTCAAATAGATTTAGTGTTTTAATGCTCTTTATACATGTTTGATTCTATTAATATATTTAGTTTGTTTAGCCACAGGTGTTAAATTTCATGGTCAATGTGTCAAAAAATGTGTTTTGGGGTAAAAAGCGGATCCTCACTAATGACAAATGATGGGAGGCCATATCTCATTTTGAATTCAACAATTCATGTAAATAAGAAATGAAATTTAAGATCTATGACTCCATTGTTTGTTGAATTGAATGAATTCATGATATAGATGGTCCATGGGCATTTTTTTTTCATATAAAGAATATACTCATTAAGGTTGAGGCAAAATTTAATTTGAAGGTTATTGCATGAAACATAGTCCTGGTAACAATAAGAGGAGCCTAATTCACATAAGGTGATTAGAATGTCTCATGATTTAGGAATTAAACCAGTTCACTTATGTAAGAAAGACAAACCATGATGACTGACTCCTTTGGTTGATGGATTTATATAGATTTCGTGTTTTAATGCTCTTTATACTTGTTTCATTCTATTAATGTACTAGGTTGTTTAGCCACATGTGTTAATTTCATGGTCAATGAGTCAAAAACTGTGTTTGGGGTGAAAAGCAGAGCCTTGCTAATGACAAATGATTGGAGGCAATATCTAATTTTGAATTCAACAATTAATATCAATAAGAAATGAAATTTAAGATCAAGGACTCCATTGTTTGATAAATTGACTAAATTCATGTGATAGACGGAACATGGGTATTTTTTACATAACGAATATACTCTTTAAGGTTGAGGCAAAATTTAATTTCAAGGTTTTTGCATGAAACATAGTCCTGGTAACAATAAGAGGAGCCTAATTCACATGAGGTGATTAGAATGTCTCATGATTTAGGAATTAAACCAATTCACTTATGTAAGAAATGCAAACCATGATGACAGACTCCTATGGTTGATGGATTTAAATAGATTTAGTGTTTTAATGCTCTTTATACTTGTCTCATTCTATTAATGTACTAGGTTGTTTAGCCACATGTGTTAATTTCATGGTCAATGAGTGAAAAACTGTGTTTGGGGTGAAAAGCGGCGCCTTGCTAATGACAAATGATTGGAGCAAATATCTACTTTTCAATTCAACAATTAATATCAATAAGAAATGAAATTTAAGATCAAAGACTCCATTGTTTGTTAAATTGACTAAATTCATGTTATAGACGGCCCATGGGTATTTTTTACATAACGAATATACTCTTTAAGGTTGAGGCAAGGCAAATTTAATTTCAAGGTTATTGCATGAAACATAGTCCTGGTAACAATAAGAGGAGCCTAATTCACATGAGGTGATTAGAATGTCTCAAGATTTAGGAATTAAACCAGTTCACTTATGTAAGAAATACAAACCATGATGACTGACTCCTTTGGTTGATGGATTTATATAGATTTCGTGTTTTAATGCTCTTTATACTTGTTTCATTCTATTAATGTACTAGGTTACTTAGCCACATGTCTTAATTTCATGGTCAATGTGTCAAAAAGTGTGTTTGGGGTAAAAAGCGTAGCCTTGCTAATGACAAATGATGGGAGGCAATATCTCATTTTGAATTCAACAATTCATATCAATAAGAAATGAAATTTAAGATCTATGACCCCATTGTTTGTTGAATTGAATGAATTCATGATATAGATGGTCCATGGGCATTTTTTTCATAAAGAATATACTCATTAAGGTTGAGGCAAAATTTAATTTGAAGGTTATTGCATGAAACATAGTCCTGGTAACAATAAGAGGAGCCTAATTCACATGAGGTGATTAGAATGTCTCATGATTTAGGAATTAAACCAGTTCACTAATGTAAGAAATGCAAACCATGATGACTGACTCCTTTGGTTGATGGATTTAAATAGATTTAGTGTTTTAATGCTCTTTATACTTTTTTCATTCTATTAATGTACTAGGTTGTTTAGCCACATGTGTTAATTGCATGGTCAATGAGTCAAAAAAACTGTGTTTGGGGTGAAAAGCGGCGCCCTTGCTAATGACAAATGATTGGAGGCAATATCTACTTTTGAATTCAACAATTAATATCAATAAGAAATGAAATTTAAGATCAAGCACTCCATTGTTTGTTAAATTGAATGAATTCATGATATAGATGGTCCATGGGCATTTATTTCATAACGAATATAGTCATTAAGGATGAAACAAAATTTAATTTCAACGTTATTGCTTGACAAATAGTCCTGGTAACAATTGGAGGAGCCTAATTCACATGAGGTGATTAGAATGTCTCATGATTTAGGAATTAAACCAGTTCACTTATGTAAAAAATACAAACCATGATGACTGACTCCTTTGGTTGATGGATTTAAATAGATTTCGTGTTTTAATGCTCTTTATACTCGTTTCATTCTATTAATGTACTACGTTGTTTAGCCACATGTGTTAATTTCATGGTCAATGAGTCAAAAACTGTGTTTGGGGTGAAAAGCGGAGCCTTGCTAATGACAAATGATGGGAGGCAATATCTAATTTTGAATTCAACAATTAATATCAATAAGAAATGAAATTTAAGATCAAGGACTCCATTTTTTGTTAAATTGAATAAATTCATGTTATAGATGGCCCATGGGTATGTTTTACATAACCAATATAATCTTTAAGGTTGAGGCAAAATTTAATTTCAAGGTTATTGCATGAAACATAGTCCTGGTAACAATAAAAGGAGCCTAATTCACATGAGGTGATTAGAATGTCTCATGATTTAGGAATTAAACCAGTTCACTTATGTAAGAAATGCAAACCATGATGACTGACTCCTATGGATGATAGATTTAAATAGATTTCGTGTTTTGATGCTCTTTATACTTGTTTCATTCTAGTAATATACTAGGTTGTTTAGCGACGTGTTAATTTCATGATCAATGTGTCATAAACTGTGTTCGGGGTAAAAAGCGGAGCCTTGCTAATGACAAATGATGGGAGGCAATATCTAATTTTGTATTCAACAATTCATATCAATAAGAAATGAAATTTAAGATCAAGGACTCCATTGTTTGTTAAATTGAATGAATTCATGATATAGATGGTCCATGGGCATTTTTTACATAAAGAATATACTCTTTAAGGTTGACGCAAAATTTAATTTCAAGGTTATTGCATGAAAAATAGACCTGGGAATAATCAAAGGAGCCTAATTCACATGAGGTGATTAGAATGTCTCATGATTTAGGAATTAAACCAGTTCACTTATGTAAGAAATGCAAACCATGATGAATAACTCCTTTGCTTGATGTATTCAAATAGATTTAGTGTTTTAATGCTCTTTATACATGTTTGATTCTATTAATATATTAGGTTGTTTAGCCACATGTGTTAATTTCATGGTCAATGTGTCAAAAAAATGTGTTTGGGGTAAAAAGCGTAGCCTTGCTAATGACAAATGATGGGAGGCAATATCTCATTTTGAATTCAACAATTCATATCAATAAGAAATGAAATTTAAGATCTATGACCCCATTGTTTGTTGAATTGAATGAATTCATGATATAGATGGTCCATGGGCATTTTTTTCATAAAGAATATACTCATTAAGGTTGAGGCAAAATTTAATTTCAAGGTTATTGCATGAAACATAGTCCTGGTAACAATAAGAGGAGCCTAATTCACATGAGGTGATTAGAATGTCTCATGATTTAGGAATTAAACCAGTTCACTTATGTACGAAATGCAAACCATGACGACTGACTCCTTTGGTTGATGGATTTAAATAGATTTAGTGTTTTAATGCTCTTTATACTTGTTTCATTCTATTAATGTACTAGGTTGTTTAGCCACATGTGTTAATTTCATGGTCAATGAGTCAAAAACTGTGTTTGGGGTGAAAAGCGGAGCCTTGCTAATGACAAATGATTGGAGGCAATATCTACTTTTGAATTCAACAATTAATATCAATAAGAAATGAAATTTAAGATCAAGGACTCCATTGTTTGTTAAATTGAATGAATTCATGATATAGATGGTCCATGGGCATTTATTTTTTTCATAATGAATATAGTATTTAAGGATGAAACAAAATTTAATTTCAACGGTATTGCTTGACAAACAGTCCTGGTAACAATAGGAGGAGCCTAATTCACTTGAGGTGATTAGAATGTCTCATGATTTCGGAATTAAACTAGTTCACTTATGTAAGAAATGCAAACCATGATGACTGACTCCGTTGGTTGATTGATTTAAATAAATTTAGTGTTTTTAATGCTCTTTATACTTGTTTGGTTCTATTAATATATTTGGTTGTTTTTAGCGACATGTGTTAATTTCATGATCAATGTGTGAAAAACTGTGTTTGGGGTAAAAAGCGGAGCCTAGCTTATGACAAATGATGGGAGGCATTATCTAATTTTGAATTCAACAATTACATATCAATAAGAAATGAAAGTTAAGATCAAGGACTCCATTGTTTGTTAAATTGAGTGAATTCATGATATAGATGGTCCATGGGCATTTTTTACATAAAGAATATACTCTTTAAGGTTGACGCAGAATTTAATTTCAAGGTTATTGCATGAAAAATAGACCTGGGAATAATCAAAGGAGCCTAATTCACATGAGGTGATTAGAATGTCTCATGATTTAGGAATTAAACCAGTTCACTTATGTAAGAAATGCAAACCATGATGACTGACTCCTATGGTTGATAGATTTAAATAGATTTCGTGTTTTTTATGCTCTTTATACTTGTTTCATTCTATTAATATACTAGGTTGTTTAGCGACGTGTTAATTTCATGATCAATGTGACATAAACTGTGTTTGGGGTAAAAAGCGGAGCCTTGCTAATGACAAATGATGGGAGGCATTATCTAATTTTGTATTCAACAATTCATATGAATAAGAAATGAAATTTAAGATCAAGGACTCCATTGTTTGTTAAATTGAATGAATTCATGATATAGATGGTCCATGGGCATTTTTTACATAAAGAATATACTCTTTAAGGTTGAGGCAAAATTTAATTTCAAGGTTATTGCATGAAAAATATACCTGGGACTAATCAGAGGAGCCTAATTCACATGAGGTGATTAGAATGTCTCATGATTTAGGAATTAAACCAGTTCACTTATGTAAGGAATGCAAACCATGACGACTGACTCCTTTGCTTGGTGTATTCAAATAGATTTAGTGTTTTAATACTCTTTATACATGTTTGATTCTGTTAATATATTAGGTTGTTTAGCCACATGTGTTAATTTCATGGTCAATGATGTGTCAAAAAGTGTGTTTGGGGTAAAAAGTGGATCCTTGCGAATGACAAATGATGGGAGGCAATATCTCATTTTGAATTCAACAATTCATATCAATAAGAAATGAAATTTAAGTTCTATGACTCCATTGTTTGTTGAATTGAATGAATTCATGATATAGATGGTCCATGGGCATTTTTTTTCATAAAGAATATACTCATTAAGGTTGAGGCAAAATTTAAATTTCAAGGTTATTGCATGAAACATAGTCCTGGTAACAATAAGAGGAGCCTAATTCACATGAGGTGATTAGAATGTCTCATGATTTAGGAATTAAACCAGTTCACTTATGTAAGAAAGACAAACCATGATGACTGACTCCTTTGGTTGATGGATTTATATAGAGATTTTGTGTTTTAATTCTCTTTATACTTGTTTCATTCTATTAATGTACTAGGTTGTTTAGCCACATGTGTTAATTTCATGGTCAATGAGTCAAAAACTGTGTTTGGGGTGAAAAGCAGAGCCTTGCTAATGACAAATGATTGGAGGCAATATCTAATTTTGAATTCAACAATTAATATCAATAAGAAATGAAATTTAAGATCAAGGACTCCATTGTTTGTTAAATTGAATGAATTCATGTGATAGATGGTCCATGGGCATTTTTTTCATAACGAATATACTCTTTAAGGTTGAGGCAAAATTTAATTTCAAGGTTTATTGCATGAAACATAGTCCTGGTAACAATAAGAGGAGCCTAATTCACATGAGGTGATTAGAATGTCTCATGATTTAGGAATTAAACCAGTTCACTAATGTAAGAAATGCAAACCATGATGACTGACTCCTTTGGTTGATGGATTTAAATAGATTTAGTGTTTTAATGCTCTTTATACTTTTTTCATTCTATTAATGTACTAGGTTGTTTAGCCACATGTGTTAATTGCATGGTCAATGAGTCAAAAACTGTGTTTGGGGTGAAAAGCGGCGCCTTGCTAATGACAAATGATTGGAGGCAATATCTACTTTTGAATTCAACAATTAATATCAATAAGAAATGAAATTTAAGATCAAGCACTCCATTGTTTGTTAAATTGAATGAATTCATGATATAGATGGTCCATGGGCATTTATTTCATAACGAATATAGTCATTAAGGATGAAACAAAATTTAATTTCAACGTTATTGCTTGACAAATAGTCCTGGTAACAATTGGAGGAGCCTAATTCACATGAGGTGATTAGAATGTCTCATGATTTAGGAATTAAACCCAGTTCACTTATGTAAAAAATACAAACCATGATGACTGACTCCTTTGGTTGATGGATTTAAATAGATTTCGTGTTTTAATGCTCTTTATACTAGTTTCATTCTATTAATGTACTACGTTGTTTAGCCACATGTGTTAATTTCATGGTCAATGAGTCAAAAACTGTGTTTGGGGTGAAAAGCAGAGCCTTGCTAATGACAAATGATGGGAGGCAATATCTAATTTTGAATTCAACAATTAATATCAATAAGAAATGAAATTTAAGATCAAGGACTCCATTTTTTGTTAAAAATGAATAAATTCATGTTATAGATGGCCCATGGGTATGTTTTACATAACCAATATAATCTTTAAGGTTGAGGCAAAATTTAATTTCAAGGTTATTGCATGAAACATAGTCCTGGTAACAATAAAAGGAGCCTAATTCACATGAGGTGATTAGAATGTCTCATGATTTAGGAATTAAACCAGTTCACTTATGTAAGAAATGCAAACCATGATGACTGACTCCTATGGATGATAGATTTAAATAGATTTCGTGTTTTGATGCTCTTTATACTTGTTTCATTCTAGTAATATACTAGGTTGTTTAGCGACGTGTTAATTTCATGATCAATGTGTCATAAACTGTGTTCGGGGTAAAAAGCGGAGCCTTGCTAATGACAAATGATGGGAGGCAATATCTAATTTTGTATTCAACAATTCATATCAATAAGAAATGAAATTTAAGATCAAGGACTCCATTGTTTGTTAAATTGAATGAATTCATGATATAGATGGTCCATGGGCATTTTTTACATAAAGAATATACTCTTTAAGGTTGACGCAAAATTTAATTTCAAGGTTATTGCATGAAAAATAGAGCTGGGAATAATCAAAGGAGCCTAATTCACATGAGGTGATTAGAATGTCTCATGATTTAGGAATTAAACCAGTTCACTTATGTAAGAAATGCAAACCATGATGAATAACTCCTTTGCTTGATGTATTCAAATAGATTTAGTGTTTTAATGCTCTTTATACATGTTTGATTCTATTAATATATTAGGTTGTTTAGCCACATGTGTTAATTTCATGGTCAATGTGTCAAAAAAATGTGTTTGGGGTAAAAAGCGTAGCCTTGCTAATGACAAATGATGGGAGGCAATATCTCATTTTGAATTCAACAATTCATATCAATAAGAAATGAAATTTAAGATCTATGACCCCATTGTTTGTTGAATTGAATGAATTCATGATATAGATGGTCCATGGGCATTTTTTTCATAAAGAATATACTCATTAAGGTTGAGGCAAAATTTAATTTCAAGGTTATTGCATGAAACATAGTCCTGGTAACAATAAGAGGAGCCTAATTCACATGAGGTGATTAGAATGTCTCATGATTTAGGAATTAAACCAGTTCACTTATGTACGAAATGCAAACCATGACGACTGACTCCTTTGGTTGATGGATTTAAATAGATTTAGTGTTTTAATGCTCTTTATACTTGTTTCATTCTATTAATGTTCTAGGTTGTTTAGCCACATGTGTTAATTTTATGGTCAATGAGTCAAAAACTGTGTTTGGGGTGAAAAGCGGAGCCTTGCTAATGACAAATGATTGGAGGCAATATCTACTTTTGAATTCAACAATTAATATCAATAAGAAATGAAATTTAAGATCAAGGACTCCATTGTTTGTTAAATTGAATGAATTCATGATATAGATGGTCCATGGGCATTTATTTCATAATGAATATAGTATTTAAGGATGAAACAAAATTTAATTTCAACGGTATTGCTTGACAAACAGTCCTGGTAACAATAGGAGGAGCCTAATTCACTTGAGGTGATTAGAATGTCTCATGATTTCGGAATTAAACTAGTTCACTTATGTAAGAAATGCAAACCATGATGACTGACTCCGTTGGTTGATTGATTTAAATAAATTTAGTGTTTTAATGCTCTTTATACTTGTTTGGTTCTATTAATATATTTGGTTGTTTAGCGACATGTGTTAATTTCATGATCAATGTGTGAAAAACTGTGTTTGGGGTAAAAAGCGGAGCCTTGCTTATGACAAATGATGGGAGGCATTATCTAATTTTGAATTCAACAATACATATCAATAAGAAATGAAAGTTAAGATCAAGGACTCCATTGTTTGTTAAATTGAGTGAATTCATGATATAGATGGTCCATGGGCATTTTTTACATAAAGAATATACTCTTTAAGGTTGACGCAGAATTTAATTTCAAGGTTATTGCATGAAAAATAGACCTGGGAATAATTAAAGGAGCCTAATTCACATGAGGTGATTAGAATGTCTCATGATTTAGGAATTAAACCAGTTCACTTATGTAAGAAATGCAAACCATGATGACTGACTCCTATGGTTGATAGATTTAAATAGATTTCGTGTTTTGATGCTCTTTATACTTGTTTCATTCTATTAATATACTAGGTTGTTTAGCGACGTGTTAATTTCATGATCAATGTGACATAAACTGTGTTTGGGGTAAAAAGCGGAGCCTTGCTAATGACAAATGATGGGAGGCATTATCTAATTTTGTATTCAACAATTCATATGAATAAGAAATGAAATTTAAGATCAAGGACTCCATTGTTTGTTAAATTGAATGAATTCATGATATAGATGGTCCATGGGCATTTTTTACATAAAGAATATACTCTTTAAGGTTGAGGCAAAATTTAATTTCAAGGTTATTGCATGAAAAATATACCTGGGACTAATCAGAGGAGCCTAATTCACATGAGGTGATTAGAATGTCTCATGATTTAGGAATTAAACCAGTTCACTTATGTAAGGAATGCAAACCATGACGACTGACTCCTTTGCTTGGTGTATTCAAATAGATTTAGTGTTTTAATACTCTTTATACATGTTTGATTCTGTTAATATATTAGGTTGTTTAGCCACATGTGTTAATTTCATGGTCAATGTGTCAAAAAGTGTGTTTGGGGTAAAAAGTGGATCCTTGCGAATGACAAATGATGGGAGGCAATATCTCATTTTGAATTCAACAATTCATATCAATAAGAAATGAAATTTAAGTTCTATGACTCCATTGTTTGTTGAATTGAATGAATTCATGATATAGATGGTCCATGGGCATTTTTTTCATAAAGAATATACTCACTAAGGTTGAGGCAAAATTTAATTTCAAGGTTATTGCATGAAACATAGTCCTGGTAACAATAAGAGGAGCCTAATTCACATGAGGTGATTAGAATGTCTCATGATTTAGGAATTAAACCAGTTCACTTATGTAAGAAAGACAAACCATGATGACTGACTCCTTTGGTTGATGGATTTATATAGATTTTGTGTTTTAATTCTCTTTATACTTGTTTCATTCTATTAATGTACTAGGTTGTTTAGCCACATGTGTTAATTTCATGGTCAATGAGTCAAAAACTGTGTTTGGGGTGAAAAGCAGAGCCTTGCTAATGACAAATGATTGGAGGCAATATCTAATTTTGAATTCAACAATTAATATCAATAAGAAATGAAATTTAAGATCAAGGACTCCATTGTTTGATAAATTGACTAAATTCAAGTGATAGACGGAACATGGGTATTTTTTACATAACGAATATACTCTTTAAGGTTGAGGCAAAATTTAATTTCAAGGTTTTTGCATGAAACATAGTCCTGGTAACAATAAGAGGAGCCTAATTCACATGAGGTGATTAGAATGTCTCATGATTTAGGAATTAAACCAATTCACTTATGTAAGAAATGCAAACCATGATGACAGACTCCTATGGTTGATGGATTTAAATAGATTTCGTGTTTTGATGCTCTTTATACTTGTTTCATTCTATTAATATACTAGGTTGTTTAGCGACATGTGTTAATTTCATGATCAATGTGTCATAAACTGTGTTTGGGGTAAAAAGCGGAGCCTTGCTAATGACAAATGATGGGAGGCATTATCTAATTTTGTATTCAACAATTCATATGAATAAGAAATGAAATTTAAGATCAAGGACTCCATTGTTTGTTAAATTGAATGAATTCATGATATAGATGGTCCATGGGCATTTTTTACATAAAGAATATACTCTTTAAGGTTGAGGCAAAATTTAATTTCAAGGTTATTGCATGAAAAATATACCTGGGAATAATCAGAGGAGCCTAATTCACATGAGGTGATTAGAATGTCTCATGATTTAGGAATTAAACCAGTTCACTTATGTAAGGAATGCAAACCATGACGACTGACTCCTTTGCTTGGTGTATTCAAATAGATTTAGTGTTTTAATACTCTTTATACATGTTTGATTCTGTTAATATATTAGGTTGTTTAGCCACATGTATTAATTTCATGGTCAATGTGTCAAAAAGTGTGTTTGGGGTAAAAAGCGGATCCTTGCGAATGACAAATGATGGGAGGCAATATCTCATTTTGAATTCAACAATTCATATCAATAAGAAATGAAATTTAAGTTCTATGTCTCCATTGTTTGTTGAATTGAATGAATTCATGATATAGATGGTCCATGGGCATTTTTTTCATAAAGAATATACTCATTAAGGTTGAGGCAAAATTTAATTTCAAGGTTATTGCATGAAACATAGTGCTGGTAACAATAAGAGGAGCCTAATTCACATGAGGTGATTAGAATGTCTCATGATTTATGAATTAAACCAGTTCACTTATGTAAAAAATACAAACCATGATGACTGACTCCTTTGGTTGATGGATTTAAATAGATTTCGTGTTTTAATGCTCTTTATACTTGTTTCATTCTATTAATGTACTAGGTTGTTTAGCCACATGTGTTAATTTCATTGTCAAAGAGTCAAAAACTGTGTTTGGGGTGAAAAGCGGAGCCTTGCTAATGACAAATGATGGGAGGCAATATCTAATTTTGAATTCAATAATTAATATCAATAAGAAATGAAATTTAAGATCAAGGACTCCATTTTTTGTTAAATTGAATAAATTCATGTTATAGACGGCCCATGGGTATTTTTTACATAACGAATATACTCTTTAAGGTTGAGGCAAAATTTAATTTCAAGGTTATTGCATGAAACATAGTCCTGGTAACAATAAAAGGAGCCTAATTCACATGAGGTGATTAGAATGTCTCATGATTTAGGAATTAAACCAGTTCACTTATGTAAGAAATGCAAACCATGATGACTGACTCCTATGGTTGATGGATTTAAATAGATTTCGTGTTTTGATGCTCTTTATACTTGTTTCATTCTATTAATATACTAGGTTGTTTAGCGACATGTGTTAATTTCATGATCAATGTGTCATAAACAGTGTTTGGGGTAAAAAGCGGAGCCTTGCTAATGACAAATGATTGGAGGCATTATCTAATTTTGAATTCAACAATTCATATGAATAAGAAATGAAATTTAAGATCAAGGACTCCATTGTTTGTTAAATTGAATGAATTCATGATATAGATGGTCCATGGGCATTTTTTACATAAACAATATACTCTTTAAGGTTGACACAGAATTTAATTTCAAGGTTATTGCATGAAAAATAGACCTGGGAATAATCAAAGGAGCCTAATTCACATGAGGTGATTAGAATGTCTCATGATTTAGGAATTAAACCAGTTCACTTATGTAAGAAATGCAAACCATGATGACTAACTCCTTTGCTTGATGTATTCAAATAGATTTAGTGTTTTAATGCTCTTTATACATGTTTGATTCTATTAATATATTAGGTTGTTTAGCCACATGTGTTAATTTCATGGTGAATGTGTCAAAAAGTGTGTTTGGGGTAAAAAGCGTAGCCTTGCTAATGACAAATGATGGGATGCAATATCTCATTTTGAATTCAACAATTCATATCAATAAGAAATGAAATTTAAGATCTATGACCCCATTGTTTGTTGAATTGAATGAATTCATGATATAGATGGTCCATGGGCATTTTTTACATAAAGAATATACTCTTTAAGGTTGACGCAGAATTTAATTTCAAGGTTATTGCATGAAAAATAGACCTGGGAATAATCAAAGGAGCCTAATTCACATGAGGTGATTAGAATGTCTCATGATTTAGGAATTAAATCAGTTCACTTATGTAAGAAATGCAAACCATGATGACTAACTCCTCCTTTGCTTGATGTATTCAAATAGATTTAGTGTTTTAATGCTCTTTATACATGTTTGATTCTATTAATATATTATGTTGTTTAGCCACATGTGTTAATTTCATGGTCAATGTGTCAAAAAGTGTGTTTGGGGTAAAAAGCGTAGCCTCGCTAATGACAAATGATGGGAGGCAATATCTCATTTTGAATTCAACAATTCATATCAATAAGAAATGAAATTTAAGATCTATGACCCCCATTGTTTGTTGAATTGAATGAATTCATGATATAGATGGTCCATGGGCATTTTTTTCATAAAGAATATACTCATTAAGGTTGAGGCAAAATTTAATTTCAAGGTTATTGCATGAAACATAGTCCTGGTAACAATAAGAGGAGCCTAATTCACATGAGGTGATTAGAATGTCTCATGATTTAGGAATTAAACCAATTCACTTATGTAAGAAATGCAAACCATGACGACTGACTCCTTTGGTTGATGGATTTAAATAGATTTAGTGTTTTTTAATGCTCTTTATACTTGTTTCATTCTATTAATGTACTAGGTTGTTTAGCCACATGTGTTAATTTCATGGTCAATGAGTCAAAAACTGTGTTTGGGGTGAAAAGCAGAGCCTTGCTAATGACAAATGATCGGAGGCAAAATCTTCTTTTGAATTCAACAATTAATATCAATAAGAAATGAAATTTAAGATCAAGGACTCCATTGTTTGTTAAATTGAATGAATTCATGATATAGATGGTCCATGGGCATTTATTTCGTAATGAATATAGTCATTAAGGATGAAACAAAATTTAATTTCAAACGGTATTGCTTGACAAATAGTCCTGGTAACAATAGGAGGAGCCTAATTCACTTGAGGTGATTAGAATGTCTCATGATTTCGGAATTAAACTAGTTCACTTATGTAAGAAATGCAAACCATGATGACTGACTCCGTTGGTTGATTGATTTAAATAAATTTAGTGTTTTAATGCTCTTTATACTTGTTTGCTTCTATTAATATACTTGGTTGTTTAGCGACATGTGTTAATTTCATGATCAATGTGTCAAAAACTGTGTTTGAGGTAAAAAGGCGGAGCCTTGCTTATGACAAATGATGGGAGGCATTATCTAATTTTGAATTCAACAATACATATCAATAAGAAATGAAAGTTAAGATCAAGGACTCCATTGTTTGTTAAATTGAATGAATTCATGATATAGATGGTCCATGGGCATTTTTTACATAAAGAATATACTCTTTAAGGTTGAGGCAAAATTTAATTTCAAGGTTATTGCATGAAAAATTTACCTGGGATTAATCAGAGGAGCCTAATTCACATGAGGTGATTAGAATGTCTCATGACTTAGGAATTAAACCAGTTCACTTATGTAAGGAATGCAAACCATGACGACTAACTCCTTTGTTTGGTGTATTCAAATAGATTTAGTGTTTTAATAGTCTTTATACATGTTTGATTCTATTAATATATTAGGTTGTTTAGCCACATGTGTTAATTTCATGGTCAATGTGTCAAAAAGTGTGTTTGGGGTAAAAAGCGGATCCTTGCGAATGACAAATGATGGGAGGCAATATCTCATTTTGAATTCAACAATTCATATCAATAAGAAATGAAATTTAAGTTCTATGACTCCATTGTTTGTTGAATTGAATGAATTCATGATATAGATGGTCCATGGGCATTTTTTTCATAAAGAATATACTCATTAAGGTTGAGGCAAAATTTAATTTCAAGGTTATTGCATGAAACATAGTCCTGGTAACAATAAGAGGAGCCTAATTCACATGAGGTGATTAGAATGTCTCATGATTTAGGAATTAAACCAGTTCCCTTATGTAAAAAATACAAACCATGTTGACTGACTCCTTTGGTTGATGGATTTAAATAGATTTCGTGTTTTAATGCTCTTTATACTTGTTTCATTCTATTAATGTACTAGGTTGTTTAGCCAAATGTGTTAATTTCATGGTCAATGAGTCAAAAACTGTGTTTGGGGTGAAAAGCGGAGCCTTGCTAATGACAAATGATGGGAGGCAATATCTAATTTTGAATTCAACAATTAATATCAATAAGAAATGAAATTTAAGATCAAGGACTCCATTTTTTGTTAAATTGAATAAATTCATGTTATAGACGGCCCATGGGTATTTTTTACATAAAGAATATACTCTTTAAGGTTGAGGCAAAATTTAATTTCAAGGTTATTGCATGAAAAATATACCTGGGAATAATCAGAGGAGCCTAATTCACATGAGGTGATTAGAATGTCTCATGATTTAGGAATTAAACCAGTTCACTTATGTAAGGAATGCAAACCATGACGACTGACTCCTTTGCTTGGTGTATTCAAATAGATTTAGTGTTTTAATACTCTTTATACATGTTTGATTCTATTAATATATTAGGTTGTTTAGCCACATGTGTTAATTTCATGGTCAATGTGTCAAAAACTGTGTTTGGGGTGAAAAGTAGAGCCTTGCTAATGACAAATGATTGGAGGCAATATCTAATTTTGAATTCAACAATTAATATCAATAAGAAATGAAATTTAAGATCAAGGACTCCATTGTTTGTTAAATTGACTAAATTGA
>JBAPLH010000914.1:0-58739 GCA_037897445.1 Ceriops zippeliana | reverse complement strand
TAAGAAATGCAAACTTTGTTGATGTACTACTTTGTGTGATGTTATCTGTCAAAGTAGGATTTAGTGTTTCTTTTAATGCTCTTTAGACTTGTTTCATTATTTAATATACTGCTGTTGTTTTAGCTCTACATGTGTTAATTTATCACTAGTTATGTGTTCAAGTGATGCAATGAATATCTAATTTAGATTACTACAATTAATCATCAATAAGAAATGAATATTTAAGTATCATGGACTACATTGGGTTGTTAAATAATTGAATCCCATGTTATAGATGGGTCCCCCCCCATGGGCATTTTTTTACATCCTAAGCATTATACTTATTAAGGTTGAGGCAAAATTTAATTTCAAGGTTATTTGCATGAAAAAATAGTCCTGGGAAATAATCAGAGAGGAGCTTAATTCAGATTAGGAATTAAACCCAGTTCACATATGTAAGAAATGCAAACTATGATGACTGACTCCTTTGGTTGATGTATTCAAATAGATTTAGTGTTTTAATGCTCTTTATACTTGTTTCATTCTATTAATATATACTAGGTTGTTTAGCCACATGTGTTAATTTCATGATCAATGTGTCAAAAAGTGTGTTTGGGGTGAAAAGAGGAGCCTTGCTGATGACAAATGATGGGACACAATATCTAATTTTTGAATTCAACAATTAATATCAATAAGAAATGAAATTTAAGATCAAGGACTCCATTGTTTGTTAAATTGAATGAATCCATGATATAGATGGTCCATGGGCATTTTTTTACATAAAGCATATACTTATTAAGGTTGAGAGACAAAATTTAATTTCAAGGTTATTGCATGAAAAATAGTCCTGGGAATAATCAGAGGAGCTTAATTCAGATGAGGTGATTAGAATGTCTCATGATTTAGGAATTAAACCAGTTCACATATGTAAGAAATGCAAACTATGATGACTGACTCCTTTGGTTGATGTATTCAAATAGATTTAGTGTTTTAATGCTCTTTATACTTGTTTTCATTCTATTAATATACTAGGTTGTTTAGCAACATGTGTTAATTTCATGATCAATGAGTCAAAAAACTGTATTTGGGGTGAAAAGCGGAGCCTTGCTAATGACAAATGATGGGTGGCAATATCTAATTTTGAATTCAACAATTAATATCAATAAGAAATGAAATTTAAGATCAAGGACTCCATTGTTTGTTAAATTGAATGAATCCATGATATAGATGGTCCATGGGCATTTTTTACATAAAGCATATACTTATTAAGGTTGAGACAAAATTTTTAATTTCAAGGTTATTGCATGAAAAATAGTCCTGGGAATAATCAGAGGAGCTTAATTCAGATGAGGTGATTAGAATGTCTCATGATTTAGGAATTAAACCAGTTCACATATGTAAGAAATGCAAACTATGATGACTGACTCCTTTGGTTGATGTATTCAAATAGATTTAGTGTTTTAAATGCTCTTTATACTTGTTTCATTCTATTAATATACTAGGTTGTTTAGCAACATGTTTAATTTCATGATCAATGAGTCAAAAACTGTATTTGGGGTGAAAAGCGGAGCCTTGCTAATGACAAATGATGGGTGGCAATATCTAATTTTGAATTCAACAATTAATATCAATAAGAAATGAAATTTAAGATCAAGGACTCCATTGTTTGTTAAATTGAATGAATCCATGATATAGATGGTCCATGGGCATTTTTTACATAAAGCATATACTTATTAAGGTTGAGGCAAAATTTAATTTCAAGGTTATTGCATGAAAAATAGTCCTGGGAATAATCAGAGGAGCTTAATTCAGATGAGGTGATTAGAATGTCTCATGATTTAGGAATTAAACCAGTTCACATATGTAAGAAATGCAAACTATGATGACTGACTCCTTTGGTTGATGTATTCAAATAGATTTAGTGTTTTAATGCTCTTTATACTTGTTTCATTCTATTAATATAGTACGTTGTTTAGCCACATGTGTTAATTTCACCGTCAATGTGTCAAAAAGTGTGTTTGGGGTGAAAAGAGGAGCCTTGCTGATGACAAATGATGGGACACAATATCTAATTTTGAATTCAACAATTAATATCAATAAGAAATGAAATTTAAGATCAAGGACTCCATTGTTTGTTAAATTGAATGAATCCATGATATAGATGGTCCATGGGCATTTTTTACATAAAGCATATACTTATTAAGGTTGAGGCAAAATTTAATTTCAAGGTTATTGCATGAAAAATAGTCCTGGGAATAATCAGAGGAGCTTAATTCAGATGAGGTGATTAGAATGTCTCATGATTTAGGAATTAAACCAGTTCACATATGTAAGAAATGCAAACTATGATGACTGACTCCTTTGGTTGATGTATTCAAATAGATTTAGTGTTTTAATGCTCTTTATACTTGTTTCATTCTATTAATATACTAGGTTGTTTAGCAACGTGTTAATTTCATGATCAATGAGTCAAAAACTGTATTTGGGGTGAAAAGCGGAGCCTTGCTAATGACAAATGATGGGTGGCAATATCTAATTTTGAATTCAACAATTAATATCAATAAGAAATGAAATTTAAGATCAAGGACTCCATTGTTTGTTAAATTGAATGAATCCATGATATAGATGGTCCATGGGCATTTTTTTACATAAAGCATATACTTATTAAGGTTGAGACAAAATTTAATTTCAAGGTTATTGCATGAAAAATAGTCCTGGGAATAATCAGAGGAGCTTAATTCAGATGAGGTGATTAGAATGTCTCATGATTTAGGAATTAAACCAGTTCACATATGTAAGAAATGCAAACTATGATGACTGACTCCTTTGGTTGATGTATTCAAATAGATTTAGTGTTTTAATGCTCTTTATACTTGTTTCATTCTATTAATATACTGCGTTGTTTAGCCACATGTGTTAATTTCATGATCAATGTGTCAAAAAAGTGTTTTTGGGGTGAAAAGAGGAGCCTTGCTGATGACAAATGATGGGACACAATATCTAATTTTTGAATTCAACAATTAATATCAATAAGAAATGAAATTTAAGATCAAGGACTCCATTGTTTGTTAAATTGAATGAATCCATGATATAGATGGTCCATGGGCATTTTTTACATAAAGCATATACTTATTAAGGTTGAGGCAAAATTTAATTTCAAGGTTATTGCATGAAAAATAGTCCTGGGAATAATCAGAGGAGCTTAATTCAGATGAGGTGATTTAGAATGTCTCATGATTTAGGAATTAAACCAGTTCACATATGTAAGAAATGCAAACTATGATGACTGACTCCTTTGGTTGATGTATTCAAATAGATTTAGTGTTTTAATGCTCTTTATACTTGTTTCATTCTATTAATATACTAGGTTGTTTAGCAACATGTGTTAATTTCATGATCAATGAGTCAAAAACTGTATTTGGGGTGAAAAGCGGAGCCTTGCTAATGACAAATGATGGGTGGCAATATCTAATTTTGAATTCAACAATTAATATCAATAAGAAATGAAATTTAAGATCAAGGACTCCATTGTTTGTTAAATTGAATGAATCCATGATATAGATGGTCCATGGGCATTTTTTACATAAAGCATATACTTATTAAGGTTGAGGCAAAATTTAATTTCAAGGTTATTGCATGAAAAATAGTCCTGGGAATAATCAGAGGAGCTTAATTCAGATGAGGTGATTAGAATGTCTCATGATTTAGGAATTAAACCAGTTCACATATGTAAGAAATGCAAACTATGATGACTGACTCCTTTGGTTGATGTATTCAAATAGATTTAGTGTTTTAATGCTCTTTATACTTGTTTCATTCTATTAATATACTAGGTTGTTTAGCAACGTGTTAATTTCATGATCAATGAGTCAAAAACTGTATTTGGGGTGAAAAGCGGAGCCTTGCTAATGACAAATGATGGGTGGCAATATCTAATTTTGAATTCAACAATTAATATCAATAAGAAATGAAATTTAAGATCAAGGACTCCATTGTTTGTTAAATTGAATGAATCCATGATATAGATGGTCCATGGGCATTTTTTTTACATAAAGCATATACTTATTAAGGTTGAGGCAAAATTTAATTTCAAGGTTATTGCATGAAAAATAGTCCTGGGAATAATCAGAGGAGCTTAATTCAGATGAGGTGATTAGAATGTCTCATGATTTAGGAATTAAACCAGTTCACATATGTAAGAAATGCAAACTATGATGACTGACTCCTTTGGTTGATGTATTCAAATAGATTTAGTGTTTTAATGCTCTTTATACTTGTTTCATTCTATTAATATACTACGTTGTTTAGCCACGTGTGTTAATTTCATGATCAATGTGTCAAAAAAGTGTGTTTGGGGTGAAAAGAGGGAGCCTTGCTAATGACAAATGATGGGGACACAATTATCTAATTTTGAATTCAACAATTAATATCAATAAGAAATGAAATTTAAGATCAAGGACTCCATTGTTTGTTAAATTGAATGAATCCATGATATAGATGGTCCATGGGCATTTTTTACATAAAGCATATACTTATTAAGGTTGAGGCAAAATTTAATTTCAAGGTTATTGCATGAAAAATAGTCCTGGGAATAATCAGAGGAGCTTAATTCAGATGAGGTGATTAGAATGTCTCATGATTTAGGAATTAAACCAGTTCACATATGTAAGAAATGCAAACTATGATGACTGACTCCTTTGGTTGATGTATTCAAATAGATTTAGTGTTTTAATGCTCTTTATACTTGTTTCATTCTATTAATATACTAGGTTGTTTTTTAGCAACGTGTTAATTTCATGATCAATGAGTCAAAAACTGTATTTGGGGTGAAAAGCGGAGCCTTGCTAATGACAAATGATGGGTGGCAATATCTAATTTTGAATTCAACAATTAATATCAATAAGAAATGAAATTTAAGATCAAGGACTCCATTGTTTGTTAAATTGAATGAATCCATGATATAGATGGTCCATGGGCATTTTTGTACATAAAGCATATACTTATTAAGGTTGAGGCAAAATTTAATTTCAAGGTTATTGCATGAAAAATAGTCCTGGGAATAATCAGAGGAGCTTAATTCAGATGAGGTGATTAGAATGTCTCATGATTTAGGAATTAAACCAGTTCACATATGTAAGAAATGCAAACTATGATGACTGACTCCTTTGGTTGATGTATTCAAATAGATTTAGTGTTTTAATGCTCTTTATATACTTGTTTCATTCTATTAATATACTAGGTTGTTTAGCAACATGTGTTAATTTCATGATCAATGTGTCAAAAAGTGTGTTTGGGGTGAAAAGAGGAGCCTTGCTAATGACAAATGATGGGACACAATATCTAATTTTGAATTCAACAATTAATATCAATAAGAAATGAAATTTAAGATCAAGGACTCCTCCATTGTTTGTTAAATTGAATGAATCCATGATATAGATGGTCCATGGGCATTTTTTACATAAAGCATATACTTATTAAGGTTGAGGCAAAAATTTAATTTCAAGGTTATTGCATGAAAAATAGTCCTGGGAATAATCAGAGGAGCTTAATTCAGATGAGGTGATTAGAATGTCTCATGATTTAGGAATTAAACCAGTTCACATATGTAAGAAATGCAAACTATGATGACTGACTCCTTTGGTTGATGTATTCAAATAGATTTAGTGTTTTAATGCTCTTTATACTTGTTTCATTCTATTAATATACTACGTTGTTTAGCACATGTGTTAATTTCATGATCAATGAGTCAAAAAGTGTATGTTTGGGGTGAAAAGAGGAGCCTTGCTGAATGACAAATGATGGGTGGCACAATATCTAATTTTGAATTCAACAATTAATATCAATAAGAAATGAAATTTAAGATCAAGGACTCCATTGTTTGTTAAATTGAATGAATCCATGATATAGATGGTCCATGGGCATTTTTTACATAAAGCATATACTTATTAAGGTTGAGGCAAAATTTAATTTCAAGGTTATTGCATGAAAAATAGTCCTGGGAATAATCAGAGGAGCTTAATTCAGATGAGGTGATTAGAATGTCTCATGATTTAGGAATTAAACCAGTTCACATATGTAAGAAATGCAAACTATGATGACTGACTCCTTTGGTTGATGTATTCAAATAGATTTAGTGTTTTAATGCTCTTTATACTTGTTTCATTCTATTAATATACTAGGTTGTTTAGCAACGTGTTAATTTCATGATCAATGTCAAAAAAACTGTATTTGGGGTGAAAAGCGGAGCCTTGCTAATGACAAATGATGGGTGGCAATATCTAATTTTGAATTCAACAATTAATATCAATAAGAAATGAAATTTAAGATCAAGGACTCCATTGTTTGTTAAATTGAATGAATCCATGATATAGATGGTCCATGGGCATTTTTTACATAAAGCATATACTTATTAAGGTTGAGACAAAATTTAATTTCAAGGTTATTGCATGAAAAATAGTCCTGGGAATAATCAGAGGAGCTTAATTCAGATGAGGTGATTAGAATGTCTCATGATTTAGGAATTAAACCAGTTCACATATGTAAGAAATGCAAACTATGATGACTGACTCCTTTGGTTGATGTATTCAAATAGATTTAGTGTTTTAATGCTCTTTATACTTGTTTCATTCTATTAATATAGTACGTTGTTTAGCCACATGTGTTAATTTCACCGTCAATGTGTCAAAAAGTGTGTTTGGGGTGAAAAGAGGAGCCTTGCTGATGACAAATGATGGGACACAATATCTAATTTTGAATTCAACAATTAATATCAATAAGAAATGAAATTTAAGATCAAGGACTCCATTGTTTGTTAAATTGAATGAATCCATGATATAGATGGTCCATGGGCATTTTTTACATAAAGCATATACTTATTAAGGTTGAGGCAAAATTTAATTTCAAGGTTATTGCATGAAAAATAGTCCTGGGAATAATCAGAGGAGCTTAATTCAGATGAGGTGATTAGAATGTCTCATGATTTAGGAATTAAACCAGTTCACATATGTAAGAAATGCAAACTATGATGACTGACTCCTTTGGTTGATGTATTCAAATAGATTTAGTGTTTTAATGCTCTTTATACTTGTTTCATTCTATTAATATACTACTAGTTGTTTAGCAACATGTGTTAATTTCATGATCAATGAGTCAAAAAACTGTATTTGGGGTGAAAAGAGGAGCCTTGCTAATGACAAATGATGGGTGGCAATATCTAATTTTGAATTCAACAATTAATATCAATAAGAAAAATGAAATTTAAGATCAAGGACTCCATTGTTTGTTAAATTGAATGAATCCATGATATAGATGGTCCATGGGCATTTTTTACATAAAGCATATACTTATTAAGGTTGAGACAAAATTTAATTTCAAGGTTATTGCATGAAAAATAGTCCTGGGAATAATCAGAGGAGCTTAATTCAGATGAGGTGATTAGAATGTCTCATGATTTAGGAATTAAACCAGTTCACATATGTAAGAAATGCAAACTATGATGACTGACTCCTTTGGTTGATGTATTCAAATAGATTTAGTGTTTTAATGCTCTTTATACTTGTTTCATTCTATTAATATACTAGGTTGTTTAGCAACGTGTTAATTTCATGATCAATGAGTCAAAAACTGTGTTTGGGGTGAAAAGCGGAGCCTTGCTAATGACAAATGATGGGTGGCAATATCTAATTTTGAATTCAACAATTAATATCAATAAGAAATGAAATTTAAGATCAAGGACTCCATTGTTTGTTAAATTGAATGAATCCATGATATAGATGGTCCATGGGCATTTTTGTACATAAAGCATATACTTATTAAGGTTGAGGCAAAATTTAATTTCAAGGTTATTGCATGAAAAATAGTCCTGGGAATAATCAGAGGAGCTTAATTCAGATGAGGTGATTAGAATGTCTCATGATTTAGGAATTAAACCAGTTCACATATGTAAGAAATGCAAACTATGATGACTGACTCCTTTGGTTGATGTATTCAAATAGATTTAGTGTTTTAATGCTCTTTATACTTGTTTCATTCTATTAATATACTAGGTTGTTTAGCAACATGTGTTAATTTTCATGATCAATGAGTCAAAAAGTGTATTTGGGGTGAAAAGCGGAGCCTTGCTAATGACAAATGATGGGTGGCAATATCTAATTTTGAATTCAACAATTAATATCAATAAGAAATGAAATTTAAGATCAAGGACTCCATTGTTTGTTAAATTGAATGAATCCATGATATAGATGGTCCATGGGCATTTTTTACATAAAGCATATACTTATTAAGGTTGAGGCAAAATTTAATTTCAAGGTTATTGCATGAAAAATAGTCCTGGGAATAATCAGAGGAGCTTAATTCAGATGAGGTGATTAGAATGTCTCATGATTTAGGAATTAAACCAGTTCACATATGTAAGAAATGCAAACTATGATGACTGACTCCTTTGGTTGATGTATTCAAATAGATTTAGTGTTTTAATGCTCTTTATACTTGTTTCATTCTATTAATATACTAGGTTGTTTAGCAACGTGTTAATTTCATGATCAATGAGTCAAAAACTGTATTTGGGGGTGAAAAGCGGAGCCTTGCTAATGACAAATGATGGGTGGCAATATCTAATTTTGAATTCAACAATTAATATCAATAAGAAATGAAATTTAAGATCAAGGACTCCATTGTTTGTTAAATTGAATGAATCCATGATATAGATGGTCCATGGGCATTTTTTACATAAAGCATATACTTATTAAGGTTGAGGCAAAATTTAATTTCAAGGTTATTGCATGAAAAATAGTCCTGGGAATAATCAGAGGAGCTTAATTCAGATGAGGTGATTAGAATGTCTCATGATTTAGGAATTAAACCAGTTCACATATGTAAGAAATGCAAAAACTATGATGACTGACTCCTTTGGTTGATGTATTCAAATAGATTTAGTGTTTTAATGCTCTTTATACTTGTTTCATTCTATTAATATACTAGTTGTTTAGCCACATGTGTTAATTTCATGTCAATGTGTCAAAAAGTGTGTTTGGGGTGAAAAGAGGAGCCTTGCTAATGACAAATGATGGGTGGCAATATCTAATTTTGAATTCAACAATTAATATCAATAAGAAATGAAATTTAAGATCAAGGACTCCATTGTTTGTTAAATTGAATGAATCCATGATATAGATGGTCCATGGGCATTTTTTACATAAAGCATATACTTATTAAGGTTGAGGCAAAATTTAATTTCAAGGTTATTGCATGAAAAAATAGTCCTGGGAATAATCAGAGGAGCTTAATTCAGATGAGGTGATTAGAATGTCTCATGATTTAGGAATTAAACCAGTTCACATATGTAAGAAATGCAAACTATGATGACTGACTCCTTTGGTTGATGTATTCAAATAGATTTAGTGTTTTAATGCTCTTTATACTTGTTTCATTCTATTAATATACTACGTTGTTTAGCCACATGTGTTAATTTCATGATCAATGTGTCAAAAAGTGTGTTTGGGGTGAAAAGAGAGGAGCCTTGCTGATGACAAATGATGGGACACAATATCTAATTTTGAATTCAACAATTAATATCAATAAGAAATGAAATTTAAGATCAAGGACTCCATTGTTTGTTAAATTGAATGAATCCATGATATAGATGGTCCATGGGCATTTTTTTACATAAAGCATATACTTATTAAGGTTGAGACAAAATTTAATTTCAAGGTTATTGCATGAAAAATAGTCCTGGGAATAATCAGAGGAGCTTAATTCAGATGAGGTGATTAGAATGTCTCATGATTTAGGAATTAAACCAGTTCACATATGTAAGAAATGCAAACTATGATGACTGACTCCTTTGGTTGATGTATTCAAATAGATTTAGTGTTTTAATGCTCTTTATACTTGTTTTTCATTCTATTAATATATACTAGGTTGTTTAGCAACATGTGTTAATTTCATGATCAATGTGTCAAAAAAGTGTGTTTGGGGTGAAAAGCGGAGCCTTGCTAATGACAAATGATGGGTGGCAATATCTAATTTTGAATTCAACAATTAATATCAATAAGAAATGAAATTTAAGATCAAGGACTCCATTGTTTGTTAAATTGAATGAATCCATGATATAGATGGTCCATGGGCATTTTTTACATAAAGCATATACTTATTAAGGTTGAGGCAAAATTTAATTTCAAGGTTATTGCATGAAAAATAGTCCTGGGAATAATCAGAGGAGCTTAATTCAGATGAGGTGATTAGAATGTCTCATGATTTAGGAATTAAACCAGTTCACATATGTAAGAAATGCAAACTATGATGACTGACTCCTTTGGTTGATGTATTCAAATAGATTTAGTGTTTTAATGCTCTTTATACTTGTTTCATTCTATTAATATACTAGGTTGTTTAGCAACGTGTTAATTTCATGATCAATGAGTCAAAAACTGTATTTGGGGTGAAAAGCGGAGCCTTGCTAATGACAAATGATGGGGGTGGCAATATCTAATTTTGAATTCAACAATTAATATCAATAAGAAATGAAATTTAAGATCAAGGACTCCATTGTTTGTTAAATTGAATGAATCCATGATATAGATGGTCCATGGGCATTTTTTACATAAAAAGCATATACTTATTAAGGTTGAGGCAAAATTTAATTTCAAGGTTATTGCATGAAAAATAGTCCTGGGAATAATCAGAGGAGCTTAATTCAGATGAGGTGATTAGAATGTCTCATGATTTAGGAATTAAACCAGTTCACATATGTAAGAAATGCAAACTATGATGACTGACTCCTTTGGTTGATGTATTCAAATAGATTTAGTGTTTTAATGCTCTTTATACTTGTTTCATTCTATTAATATACTACGTTGTTTTAGCCACATGTGTTAATTTCACCGTCAATGTGTCAAAAAGTGTGTTTGGGGTGAAAAGAGGAGCCTTGCTGATGACAAATGATGGGACACAATATCTAATTTTGAATTCAACAATTAATATCAATAAGAAATGAAATTTAAGATCAAGGACTCCATTGTTTGTTAAATTGAATGAATCCATGATATAGATGGTCCATGGGCATTTTTTACATAAAGCATATACTTATTAAGGTTGAGACAAAATTTAATTTCAAGGTTATTGCATGAAAAATAGTCCTGGGAATAATCAGAGGAGCTTAATTCAGATGAGGTGATTAGAATGTCTCATGATTTAGGAATTAAACCAGTTCACATATGTAAGAAATGCAAACTGATGATGACTGACTCCTTTGGTTGATGTATTCAAATAGATTTAGTGTTTTAATGCTCTTTATACTTGTTTCATTCTATTAATATACTAGGTTGTTTTAGCAACGTGTTAATTTCATGATCAATGAGTCAAAAACTGTATTTGGGGTGAAAAGCGGAGCCTTGCTAATGACAAATGATGGGTGGCAATATATCTAATTTTGAATTCAACAATTAATATCAATAAGAAATGAAATTTAAGATCAAGGACTCCATTGTTTGTTAAATTGAATGAATCCATGATATAGATGGTCCATGGGCATTTTTTACATAAAGCATATACTTATTAAGGTTGAGGCAAAATTTAATTTCAAGGTTATTGCATGAAAAATAGTCCTGGGAATAATCAGAGGAGCTTAATTCAGATGAGGTGATTAGAATGTCTCATGATTTAGGAATTAAACCAGTTCACATATGTAAGAAATGCAAACTATGATGACTGACTCCTTTGGTTGATGTATTCAAATAGATTTAGTGTTTTAATGCTCTTTATACTTGTTTCATTCTATTAATATACTAGGTTGTTTAGCAACGTGTTAATTTCATGATCAATGAGTCAAAAAAAGTGTATTTGGGGTGAAAAGCGGAGCCTTGCTAATGACAAATGATGGGTGGCAATATCTAATTTTGAATTCAACAATTAATATCAATAATAGAAATGAAATTTAAGATCAAGGACTCCATTGTTTGTTAAATTGAATGAATCCATGATATAGATGGTCCATGGGCATTTTTTACATAAAGCATATACTTATTAAGGTTGAGGCAAAATTTAATTTCAAGGTTATTGCATGAAAAATAGTCCTGGGAAATAATCAGAGGAGCTTAATTCAGATGAGGTGATTAGAATGTCTCATGATTTAGGAATTAAACCAGTTCACATATGTAAGAAATGCAAACTATGATGACTGACTCCTTTGGTTGATGTATTCAAATAGATTTAGTGTTTTAATGCTCTTTATACTTGTTTCATTCTATTAATATACTACGTTGTTTAGCCACACGTGTTAATTTCATGTCAATGTGTCAAAAAAGTGTGTTTGGGGTGAAAAGAGGAGCCTTGCTGATGACAAATGATGGGACACAATATCTAATTTTGAATTCAACAATTAATATCAATAAGAAATGAAATTTAAGATCAAGGACTCCATTGTTTTGTTAAATTGAATGAATCCATGATATAGATGGTCCATGGGCATTTTTTACATAAAGCATATACTTATTAAGGTTGAGGCAAAATTTAATTTCAAGGTTATTGCATGAAAAATAGTCCTGGGAATAATCAGAGGAGCTTAATTCAGATGAGGTGATTAGAATGTCTCATGATTTAGGAATTAAACCAGTTCACATATGTAAGAAATGCAAACTATGATGACTGACTCCTTTGGTTGATGTATTCAAATAGATTTAGTGTTTTAATGCTCTTTATACTTGTTTGTTTCATTCTATTAATATACTAGGTTGTTTAGCAACGTGTTAATTTCATGATCAATGAGTCAAAAAACTGTATTTGGGGTGAAAAGCGGAGCCTTGCTAATGACAAATGATGGGTGGCAATATCTAATTTTGAATTCAACAATTAATATCAATAAGAAATGAAATTTAAGATCAAGGACTCCATTGTTTGTTAAATTGAATGAATCCATGATATAGATGGGTCCATGGGCATTTTTTACATAAAGCATATACTTATTAAGGTTGAGGCAAAATTTAATTTCAAGGTTATTGCATGAAAAATAGTCCTGGGAATAATCAGAGGAGCTTAATTCAGATGAGGTGATTAGAATGTCTCATGATTTAGGAATTAAACCAGTTCACATATGTAAGAAATGCAAACTATGATGACTGACTCCTTTGGTTGATGTATTCAAATAGATTTAGTGTTTTAATGCTCTTTATACTTGTTTCATTCTATTAATATACTAGGTTGTTTAGCAACGTGTTAATTTCATGATCAATGAGTCAAAAAAAACTGTATTTGGGGTGAAAAGCGGAGCCTTGCTAATGACAAATGATGGGTGGCAATATCTAATTTTGAATTCAACAATTAATATCAATAAGAAATGAAATTTAAGATCAAGGACTCCATTGTTTGTTAAATTGAATGAATCCATGATATAGATGGTCCATGGGCATTTTTTACATAAAGCATATACTTATATTAAGGTTGAGGCAAAATTTAATTTCAAGGTTATTGCATGAAAAATAGTCCTGGGAATAATCAGAGGAGCTTAATTCAGATGAGGTGATTAGAATGTCTCATGATTTAGGAATTAAACCAGTTCACATATGTAAGAAATGCAAACTATGATGACTGACTCCTTTGGTTGATGTATTCAAATAGATTTAGTGTTTTAATGCTCTTTATACTTGTTTCATTCTATTAATATACTAGGTTGTTTAGCAACATGTGTTAATTTCATGATCAATGAGTCAAAAAAAAGTGTGTTTGGGGTGAAAAGCGGAGCCTTGCTAATGACAAATGATGGGTGGCAATATCTAATTTTGAATTCAACAATTAATATCAATAAGAAATGAAATTTAAGATCAAGGACTCCATTGTTTGTTAAATTGAATGAATCCATGATATAGATGGTCCATGGGCATTTTTTACATAAAGCATATACTTATTAAGGTTGAGACAAAATTTAATTTCAAGGTTATTGCATGAAAAATAGTCCTGGGAATAATCAGAGGAGCTTAATTCAGATGAGGTGATTAGAATGTCTCATGATTTAGGAATTAAACCAGTTCACATATGTAAGAAATGCAAACTATGATGACTGACTCCTTTGGTTGATGTATTCAAATAGATTTAGTGTTTTAATGCTCTTTATACTTGTTTCATTCTATTAATATACTAGGTTGTTTAGCAACGTGTTAATTTCATGATCAATGAGTCAAAAAACTGTGTTTTTGGGGTGAAAAGCGGAGCCTTGCTAATGACAAATGATGGGTGGCAATATCTAATTTTGAATTCAACAATTAATATCAATAAGAAATGAAATTTAAGATCAAGGACTCCATTGTTTGTTAAATTGAATGAATCCATGATATAGATGGTCCATGGGCATTTTTTACATAAAGCATATACTTATTAAGGTTGAGAGCAAAATTTAATTTCAAGGTTATTGCATGAAAAATAGTCCTGGGAATAATCAGAGGAGCTTAATTCAGATGAGGTGATTAGAATGTCTCATGATTTAGGAATTAAACCAGTTCACATATGTAAGAAATGCAAACTATGATGACTGACTCCTTTGGTTGATGTATTCAAATAGATTTAGTGTTTTAATGCTCTTTATACTTGTTTCATTCTATTAATATACTAGGTTGTTTAGCAACGTGTGTTAATTTCATGATCAATGAGTCAAAAAAAACTGTATTTGGGGTGAAAAGCGGAGCCTTGCTAATGACAAATGATGGGTGGCAATATCTAATTTTTGAATTCAACAATTAATATCAATAAGAAATGAAATTTAAGATCAAGGACTCCATTGTTTGTTAAATTGAATGAATCCATGATATAGATGGTCCATGGGCATTTTTTTTACATAAAGCATATACTTATTAAGGTTGAGGCAAAATTTAATTTCAAGGTTATTGCATGAAAAATAGTCCTGGGAATAATCAGAGGAGCTTAATTCAGATGAGGTGATTAGAATGTCTCATGATTTAGGAATTAAACCAGTTCACATATGTAAGAAATGCAAACTATGATGACTGACTCCTTTGGTTGATGTATTCAAATAGATTTAGTGTTTTAATGCTCTTTATATACTTGTTTCATTCTATTAATATACTAGGTTGTTTAGCAACGTGTTAATTTCATGATCAATGAGTCAAAAAAAAGTGTGTTTGGGGTGAAAAGCGGAGCCTTGCTAATGACAAATGATGGGTGGCAATATCTAATTTTGAATTCAACAATTAATATCAATAAGAAATGAAATTTAAGATCAAGGACTCCATTGTTTGTTAAATTGAATGAATCCATGATATAGATGGTCCATGGGCATTTTTTACATAAAGCATATACTTATTAAGGTTGAGACAAAATTTAATTTCAAGGTTATTGCATGAAAAATAGTCCTGGGAATAATCAGAGGAGCTTAATTCAGATGAGGTGATTAGAATGTCTCATGATTTAGGAATTAAACCAGTTCACATATGTAAGAAATGCAAACTATGATGACTGACTCCTTTGGTTGATGTATTCAAATAGATTTAGTGTTTTAATGCTCTTTATACTTGTTTCATTCTATTAATATACTAGGTTGTTTAGCAACGTGTTTAATTTCATGATCAATGAGTCAAAAAAGTGTATTTGGGGTGAAAAGCGGAGCCTTGCTAATGACAAATGATGGGTGGCAATATCTAATTTTGAATTCAACAATTAATATCAATAAGAAAATGAAATTTAAGATCAAGGACTCCATTGTTTGTTAAATTGAATGAATCCATGATATAGATGGTCCATGGGCATTTTTTACATAAAGCATATACTTATTAAGGTTGAGGCAAAATTTAATTTCAAGGTTATTGCATGAAAAATAGTCCTGGGAATAATCAGAGGAGCTTAATTCAGATGAGGTGATTAGAATGTCTCATGATTTAGGAATTAAACCAGTTCACATATGTAAGAAATGCAAACTATGATGACTGACTCCTTTGGTTGATGTATTCAAATAGATTTAGTGTTTTTTTAATGCTCTTTATACTTGTTTCATTCTATTAATATACTAGGTTGTTTAGCAACGTGTTAATTTCATGATCAATGAGTCAAAAACTGTGTTTGGGGTGAAAAGCGGAGCCTTGCTAATGACAAATGATGGGTGGCAATATCTAATTTTTGAATTCAACAATTAATATCAATAAGAAATGAAATTTAAGATCAAGGACTCCATTGTTTGTTAAATTGAATGAATCCATGATATAGATGGTCCATGGGCATTTTTTACATAAAGCATATACTTATTAAGGTTGAGACAAAATTTTAATTTCAAGGTTATTGCATGAAAAATAGTCCTGGGAATAATCAGAGGAGCTTAATTCAGATGAGGTGATTAGAATGTCTCATGATTTAGGAATTAAACCAGTTCACATATGTAAGAAATGCAAACTATGATGATGACTGACTCCTTTGGTTGATGTATTCAAATAGATTTAGTGTTTTAATGCTCTTTATACTTGTTTCATTCTATTAATATACTACGTTGTTTAGCAACATGTGTTAATTTCATGATCAATGAGTCAAAAAGTGTGTTTGGGGTGAAAAGAGGAGCCTTGCTAATGACAAATGATGGGACACAATATCTAATTTTGAATTCAACAATTAATATCAATAAGAAATGAAATTTAAGATCAAGGACTCCATTGTTTGTTAAATTGAATGAATCCATGATATAGATGGTCCATGGGCATTTTTTACATAAAGCATATACTTATTAAGGTTGAGGCAAAATTTAATTTCAAGGTTATTGCATGAAAAATAGTCCTGGGAATAATCAGAGGAGCTTAATTCAGATGAGGTGATTAGAATGTCTCATGATTTAGGAATTAAACCAGTTCACATATGTAAGAAATGCAAACTATGATGACTGACTCCTTTTTGGTTGATGTATTCAAATAGATTTAGTGTTTTAATGCTCTTTATACTTGTTTCATTCTATTAATATACTAGGTTGTTTAGCAACGTGTTAATTTCATGATCAATGAGTCAAAAAAAACTGTATTTGGGGTGAAAAGCGGAGCCTTGCTAATGACAAATGATGGGTGGCAATATCTAATTTTTGAATTCAACAATTAATATCAATAAGAAATGAAATTTAAGATCAAGGACTCCATTGTTTGTTAAATTGAATGAATCCATGATATAGATGGTCCATGGGCATTTTTTTACATAAAGCATATACTTATTAAGGTTGAGGCAAAATTTAATTTCAAGGTTATTGCATGAAAAATAGTCCTGGGAATAATCAGAGGAGCTTAATTCAGATGAGGTGATTAGAATGTCTCATGATTTAGGAATTAAACCAGTTCACATATGTAAGAAATGCAAACTATGATGACTGACTCCTTTGGTTGATGTATTCAAATAGATTTAGTGTTTTAATGCTCTTTATACTTGTTTCATTCTATTAATATACTAGGTTGTTTAGCAACGTGTTAATTTCATGATCAATGAGTCAAAAACTGTATTTGGGGTGAAAAGCGGAGCCTTGCTAATGACAAATGATGGGTGGCAATATCTAATTTTGAATTCAACAATTAATATCAATAAGAAATGAAATTTAAGATCAAGGACTCCATTGTTTGTTAAATTGAATGAATCCATGATATAGATGGTCCATGGGCATTTTTTACATAAAGCATATACTTATTAAGGTTGAGGCAAAATTTAATTTCAAGGTTATTGCATGAAAAATAGTCCTGGGAATAATCAGAGGAGCTTAATTCAGATGAGGTGATTAGAATGTCTCATGATTTAGGAATTAAACCAGTTCACATATGTAAGAAATGCAAACTATGATGACTGACTCCTTTGGTTGATGTATTCAAATAGATTTAGTGTTTTAATGCTCTTTATACTTGTTTCATTCTATTAATATAGTACGTTGTTTAGCCACATGTGTTAATTTCATGATCAATGTGTCAAAAAGTGTGTTTGGGGGTGAAAAGAGGAGCCTTGCTGATGACAAATGATGGGACACAATATCTAATTTTGAATTCAACAATTAATATCAATAAGAAATGAAATTTAAGATCAAGGACTCCATTGTTTGTTAAATTGAATGAATCCATGATATAGATGGTCCATGGGCATTTTTTACATAAAGCATATACTTATTAAGGTTGAGACAAAATTTAATTTCAAGGTTATTGCATGAAAAATAGTCCTGGGAATAATCAGAGGAGCTTAATTCAGATGAGGTGATTAGAATGTCTCATGATTTAGGAATTAAACCAGTTCACATATGTAAGAAATGCAAACTATGATGACTGACTCCTTTGGTTGATGTATTCAAATAGATTTAGTGTTTTAATGCTCTTTATACTTGTTTCATTCTATTAATATACTAGGTTGTTTAGCAACGTGTTAATTTCATGATCAATGAGTCAAAAAAACTGTATTTGGGGTGAAAAGCGGAGCCTTGCTAATGACAAATGATGATGGGTGGCAATATCTAATTTTGAATTCAACAATTAATATCAATAAGAAATGAAATTTAAGATCAAGGACTCCATTGTTTGTTAAATTGAATGAATCCATGATATAGATGGTCCATGGGCATTTTTTACATAAAGCATATACTTATTAAGGTTGAGAGGCAAAATTTAATTTCAAGGTTATTGCATGAAAAATAGTAGTCCTGGGAATAATCAGAGGAGCTTAATTCAGATGAGGTGATTAGAATGTCTCATGATTTAGGAATTAAACCAGTTTCACATATGTAAGAAATGCAAACTATGATGACTGACTCCTTTGGTTGATGTATTCAAATAGATTTAGTGTTTTAATGCTCTTTATACTTGTTTCATTCTATTAATATATACTAGGTTGTTTAGCAACGTGTTAATTTCATGATCAATGAGTCAAAAAAACTGTATTTGGGGTGAAAAGCGGAGCCTTGCTAATGACAAATGATGGGTGGCAATATCTAATTTTGAATTCAACAATTAATATCAATAAGAAATGAAATTTAAGATCAAGGACTCCATTGTTTGTTAAATTGAATGAATCCATGATATAGATGGTCCATGGGCATTTTTTACATAAAGCATATACTTATTAAGGTTGAGGCAAAAAATTTAATTTCAAGGTTATTGCATGAAAAATAGTCCTGGGAATAATCAGAGGAGCTTAATTCAGATGAGGTGATTAGAATGTCTCATGATTTAGGAATTAAACCAGTTCACATATGTAAGAAATGCAAACTATGATGACTGACTCCTTTGGTTGATGTATTCAAATAGATTTAGTGTTTTAATGCTCTTTATACTTGTTTCATTCTATTAATATAGTACGTTGTTTAGCCACATGTGTTAATTTCACCGTCAATGTGTCAAAAAGTGTGTTTGGGGTGAAAAGAGGAGCCTTGCTGATGACAAATGATGGGACACAATATCTAATTTTGAATTCAACAATTAATATCAATAAGAAATGAAATTTAAGATCAAGGACTCCATTGTTTGTTAAATTGAATGAATCCATGATATAGATGGTCCATGGGCATTTTTTACATAAAGCATATACTTATTAAGGTTGAGACAAAATTTAATTTCAAGGTTATTGCATGAAAAATAGTCCTGGGAATAATCAGAGGAGCTTAATTCAGATGAGGTGATTAGAATGTCTCATGATTTAGGAATTAAACCAGTTCACATATGTAAGAAATGCAAACTATGATGACTGACTCCTTTGGTTGATGTATTCAAATAGATTTAGTGTTTTAATGCTCTTTATACTTGTTTCATTCTATTAATATACTAGGTTGTTTAGCAACGTGTGTTAATTTCATGATCAATGATGTGTCAAAAACTGTATTTGGGGTGAAAAGCGGAGCCTTGCTAATGACAAATGATGGGTGGCAATATCTAATTTTGAATTCAACAATTAATATCAATAAGAAATGAAATTTAAGATCAAGGACTCCATTGTTTGTTAAATTGAATGAATCCATGATATAGATGGTCCATGGGCATTTTTTACATAAAGCATATACTTATTAAGGTTGAGACAAAATTTAATTTCAAGGTTATTGCATGAAAAATAGTCCTGGGAATAATCAGAGGAGCTTAATTCAGATGAGGTGATTAGAATGTCTCATGATTTAGGAATTAAACCAGTTCACATATGTAAGAAATGCAAACTATGATGACTGACTCCTTTGGTTGATGTATTCAAATAGATTTAGTGTTTTAATGCTCTTTATACTTGTTTCATTCTATTAATATACTAGGTTGTTTAGCAACGTGTTAATTTCATGATCAATGAGTCAAAAACTGTATTTGGGGTGAAAAGCGGAGCCTTGCTAATGACAAATGATGGGTGGCAATATCTAATTTTGAATTCAACAATTAATATCAATAAGAAATGAAATTTAAGATCAAGGACTCCATTGTTTGTTAAATTGAATGAATCCATGATATAGATGGTCCATGGGCATTTTTTTACACATAAAGCATATACTTATTAAGGTTGAGGCAAAATTTAAATCAAAGGTTATTGCATGAAAAATAGTCCTGGGAATAATCAGAGGAGCTTAATTCAGATGAGGTGATTAGAATGTCTCATGATTTAGGAATTAAACCAGTTCACATATGTAAGAAATGCAAACTATGATGACTGACTCCTTTGGTTGATGTATTCAAATAGATTTAGTGTTTTAATGCTCTTTATACTTGTTTCATTCTATTAATATACTACGTTGTTTAGCCACATGTGTTAATTTCATGATCAATGTGTCAAAAAAAGTGTGTTTGGGGTGAAAAAGAGGAGCCTTGCTGATGACAAATGATGGGACACAATATCTAATTTTTGAATTCAACAATTAATATCAATAAGAAATGAAATTTAAGATCAAGGACTCCATTGTTTGTTAAATTGAATGAATCCATGATATAGATGGTCCATGGGCATTTTTTACATAAAGCATATACTTATTAAGGTTGAGGCAAAATTTAATTTCAAGGTTATTGCATGAAAAATAGTCCTGGGAATAATCAGAGGAGCTTAATTCAGATGAGGTGATTAGAATGTCTCATGATTTAGGAATTAAACCAGTTCACATATGTAAGAAATGCAAACTATGATGACTGACTCCTTTGGTTGATGTATTCAAATAGATTTAGTGTTTTAATGCTCTTTATACTTGTTTCAATTCTATTAATATACTAGGTTGTTTAGCAACATGTGTTAATTTCATGATCAATGAGTCAAAAAAACTGTGTTTGGGGTGAAAAGCGGAGGAGCCTTGCTGATGACAAATGATGGGACACAATATCTAATTTTGAATTCAACAATTAATATCAATAAGAAATGAAATTTAAAGATCAAGGACTCCATTGTTTGTTAAATTGAATGAATCCATGATATAGATGGTCCATGGGCATTTTTTACATAAAGCATATACTTATTAAGGTTGAGGCAAAATTTAATTTCAAGGTTATTGCATGAAAAATAGTCCTGGGAATAATCAGAGGAGCTTAATTCAGATGAGGTGATTAGAATGTCTCATGATTTAGGAATTAAACCAGTTCACATATGTAAGAAATGCAAACTATGATGACTGACTCCTTTGGTTGATGTATTCAAATAGATTTAGTGTTTTAATGCTCTTTATACTTGTTTCATTCTATTAATATACTAGGTTGTTTAGCAACGTGTTAATTTCATGATCAATGAGTCAAAAAAAACTGTATTTGGGGTGAAAAGCGGAGCCTTGCTAATGACAAATGATGGGTGGCAATATCTAATTTTTTGAATTCAACAATTAATATCAATAAGAAATGAAATTTAAGATCAAGGACTCCATTGTTTGTTAAATTGAATGAATCCATGATATAGATGGTCCATGGGCATTTTTTACATAAAGCATATACTTATTAAGGTTGAGGCAAAATTTAATTTCAAGGTTATTGCATGAAAAATAGTCCTGGGAATAATCAGAGGAGCTTAATTCAGATGAGGTGATTAGAATGTCTCATGATTTAGGAATTAAACCAGTTCACATATGTAAGAAATGCAAACTATGATGACTGACTCCTTTGGTTGATGTATTCAAATAGATTTAGTGTTTTAATGCTCTTTATACTTGTTTCATTCTATTAATATATACTAGGTTGTTTAGCACACGTGTTTAATTTCATGATCAATGTGTCAAAAACTGTGTTTGGGGTGAAAAGCGGAGCCTTGCTAATGACAAATGATGGGTGGCAATATCTAATTTTGAATTCAACAATTAAATATCAATAAGAAATGAAATTTAAGATCAAGGACTCCATTGTTTGTTAAATTGAATGAATCCATGATATAGATGGTCCATGGGCATTTTTTTACATAAAGCATATACTTATTAAGGTTTGAGGCAAAATTTAATTTCAAGGTTATTGCATGAAAAATAGTCCTGGGAATAATCAGAGGAGCTTAATTCAGATGAGGTGATTAGAATGTCTCATGATTTAGGAATTAAACCAGTTCACATATGTAAGAAATGCAAACTATGATGACTGACTCCTTTGGTTGATGTATTCAAATAGATTTAGTGTTTTAATGCTCTTTATACTTGTTTCATTCTATTAATATACTACGTTGTTTAGCCACATGTGTTAATTTCACCGTCAATGTGTCAAAAAGTGTGTTTGGGGGTGAAAAGAGGAGCCTTGCTGATGACAAATGATGGGACACAATATCTAATTTTTGAATTCAACAATTAATATCAATAAGAAATGAAATTTAAGATCAAGGACTCCATTGTTTGTTAAATTGAATGAATCCATGATATAGATGGTCCATGGGCATTTTTTTTACATAAAGCATATACTTATTAAGGTTGAGAGGCAAAATTTTAATTTCAAGGTTATTGCATGAAAAATAGTCCTGGGAATAATCAGAGGAGCTTAATTCAGATGAGGTGATTAGAATGTCTCATGATTTAGGAATTAAACCAGTTCACATATGTAAGAAATGCAAACTATGATGACTGACTCCTTTGGTTGATGTATTCAAATAGATTTAGTGTTTTAATGCTCTTTATACTTGTTTCATTCTATTAATATACTAGGTTGTTTAGCAACGTGTTAATTTCATGATCAATGAGTCAAAAACTGTATTTGGGGTGAAAAGCGGAGCCTTGCTAATGACAAATGATGGGTGGCAATAATCTAATTTTGAATTCAACAATTAATATCAATAAGAAATGAAATTTAAGATCAAGGACTCCATTGTTTGTTAAATTGAATGAATCCATGATATAGATGGTCCATGGGCATTTTTTACATAAAGCATATACTTATTAAGGTTGAGGCAAAATTTAATTTCAAGGTTATTGCATGAAAAATAGTCCTGGGAATAATCAGAGGAGCTTAATTCAGATGAGGTGATTAGAATGTCTCATGATTTAGGAATTAAACCAGTTCACATATGTAAGAAATGCAAACTATGATGACTGACTCCTTTGGTTGATGTATTCAAATAGATTTAGTGTTTTAATGCTCTTTATACTTGTTTCATTCTATTAATATACTAGGTTGTTTAGCACACGTGTTAATTTCATGATCAATGAGTCAAAAAACTGTATTTGGGGTGAAAAGCGGAGCCTTGCTAATGACAAATGATGGGTGGCAATATCTAATTTTGAATTCAACAATTAATATCAATAAGAAATGAAATTTAAGATCAAGGACTCCATTGTTTGTTAAATTGAATGAATCCATGATATAGATGGTCCATGGGCATTTTTTACATAAAGCATATACTTATTAAGGTTGAGGCAAAATTTAATTTCAAGGTTATTGCATGAAAAATAGTCCTGGGAATAATCAGAGGAGCTTAATTCAGATGAGGTGATTAGAATGTCTCATGATTTAGGAATTAAACCAGTTCACATATGTAAGAAATGCAAACTATGATGACTGACTCCTTTGGTTGATGTATTCAAAATAGATTTAGTGTTTTAATGCTCTTTATACTTGTTTCATTCTATTAATATACTACGTTGTTTAGCCACATGTGTTAATTTCATGATCAATGTGTCAAAAAGTGTGTTTGGGGTGAAAAGAGGAGCCTTGCTGATGACAAATGATGGGACACAATATCTAATTTTGAATTCAACAATTAATATCAATAAGAAATGAAATTTAAGATCAAGGACTCCATTGTTTGTTAAATTGAATGAATCCATGATATAGATGGTCCATGGGCATTTTTTACATAAAGCATATATACTTATTAAGGTTGAGACAAAAATTTAATTTCAAGGTTATTGCATGAAAAATAGTCCTGGGAATAATCAGAGGAGCTTAATTCAGATGAGGTGATTATTAGAATGTCTCATGATTTAGGAATTAAACCAGTTCACATATGTAAGAAATGCAAACTATGATGACTGACTCCTTTGGTTGATGTATTCAAATAGATTTAGTGTTTTAATGCTCTTTATACTTGTTTCATTCTATTAATATACTAGGTGTTGTTTAGCAACGTGTTTTAATTTCATGATCAATGAGTCAAAAAACTGTATTTGGGGTGAAAAAGCGGAGCCTTGCTAATGACAAATGATGGGTGGCAATATCTAAATTTTGAATTCAACAATTAATATCAATAAGAAATGAAATTTTAAGATCAAGGACTCCATTGTTTGTTTAAATTGAATGAATCCATGATATAGATGGTCCATGGGCATTTTTTACATAAAGCATATACTTATTAAGGTTGAGGCAAAATTTAATTTCAAGGTTATTGCATGAAAAATAGTCCTGGGAATAATCAGAGGAGCTTAATTCAGATGAGGTGATTAGAATGTCTCATGATTTAGGAATTAAACCAGTTCACATATGTAAGAAATGCAAACTATGATGACTGACTCCTTTGGTTGATGTATTCAAATAGATTTAGTGTTTTAATGCTCTTTATACTTGTTTCATTCTATTAATATACTAGGTTGTTTAGCAACATGTGTTAATTTCATGATCAATGAGTCAAAAAAACTGTGTTTGGGGTGAAAAGAGGAGCCTTGCTAATGACAAATGATGGGTGGCAATATCTAATTTTGAATTCAACAATTAATATCAATAAGAAATGAAATTTAAGATCAAGGACTCCATTGTTTGTTAAATTGAATGAATCCATGATATAGATGGTCCATGGGCATTTTTGTACATAAAGCATATACTTATTAAGGTTGAGGCAAAAATTTAATTTCAAGGTTATTGCATGAAAAATAGTCCTGGGAATAATCAGAGGAGCTTAATTCAGATGAGGTGATTAGAATGTCTCATGATTTAGGAATTAAACCAGTTCACATATGTAAGAAATGCAAACTATGATGACTGACTCCTTTGGTTGATGTATTCAAATAGATTTAGTGTTTTAATGCTCTTTATACTTGTTTCATTCTATTAATATACTAGGTTGTTTAGCCACACGTGTTAATTTCATGATCAATGAGTGTCAAAAACTGTGTTTTGGGGTGAAAAGAGGAGCCTTGCTAATGACAAATGATGGGTGGCAATATCTAATTTTGAATTCAACAATTAATATCAATAAGAAAATGAAATTTAAGATCAAGGACTCCATTGTTTGTTAAATTGAATGAATCCATGATATAGATGGTCCATGGGCATTTTCTACATAAAGCATATACTTATTAAGGTTGAGGCAAAATTTAATTTCAAGGTTATTGCATGAAAAAATAGTCCTGGGAATAATCAGAGGAGCTTAATTCAGATGAGGTGATTAGAATGTCTCATGATTTAGGAATTAAACCAGTTCACATATGTAAGAAATGCAAACTATGATGACTGACTCCTTTGGTTGATGTATTCAAATAGATTTAGTGTTTTAATGCTCTTTATACTTGTTTCATTCTATTAATATAGTACGTTGTTTAGCCACATGTGTTAATTTCATGTCAATGTGTCAAAAAAGTGTTTTGGGGGTGAAAAGAGGAGCCTTGCTGATGACAAATGATGGGACACAATATCTAATTTTGAAATTCAACAATTAATATCAATAAGAAATGAAATTTAAGATCAAGGACTCCATTGTTTGTTAAATTGAATGAATCCATGATATAGATGGTCCATGGGCATTTTTTTACATAAAGCATATACTTATTAAGGTTGAGGCAAAATTTAATTTCAAGGTTATTGCATGAAAAATAGTCCTGGGAATAATCAGAGGAGCTTAATTCAGATGAGGTGATTAGAATGTCTCATGATTTAGGAATTAAACCAGTTCACATATGTAAGAAATGCAAACTATGATGACTGACTCCTTTGGTTGATGTATTCAAATAGATTTAGTGTTTTAATGCTCTTTATACTTGTTTTCATTCTATTAATATACTAGTTGTTTTTAGCCACATGTGTTAATTTCATGATCAATGTGTCAAAAAACTGTGTTTTGGGGTGAAAAGAGGGAGCCTTGCTGATGACAAATGATGGGACACAATATCTAATTTTGAATTCAACAATTAATATCAATAAGAAATGAAATTTAAGATCAAGGACTCCATTGTTTGTTAAATTGAATGAATCCATGATATAGATGGTCCATGGGCATTTTTTACATAAAGCATATACTTATTAAGGTTGAGGCAAAATTTAATTTCAAGGTTATTGCATGAAAAATAGTCCTGGGAATAATCAGAGGAGCTTAATTCAGATGAGGTGATTAGAATGTCTCATGATTTAGGAATTAAACCAGTTCACATATGTAAGAAATGCAAACTATGATGACTGACTCCTTTGGTTGATGTATTCAAATAGATTTAGTGTTTTAATGCTCTTTATACTTGTTTCATTCTATTAATATACTAGGTTGTTTAGCAACATGTGTTAATTTCATGATCAATGTGTCAAAAAAGTGTGTTTGGGGTGAAAAGAGGAGCCTTGCTGATGACAAATGATGGGTGGCAATATATCTAATTTTGAATTCAACAATTAATATCAATAAGAAATGAAATTTAAGATCAAGGACTCCATTGTTTGTTAAATTGAATGAATCCATGATATAGATGGTCCATGGGCATTTTTTACATAAAGCATATACTTATTAAGGTTGAGGCAAAATTTAATTTCAAGGTTATTGCATGAAAAATAGTCCTGGGAATAATCAGAGGAGCTTAATTCAGATGAGGTGATTAGAATGTCTCATGATTTAGGAATTAAACCAGTTCACATATGTAAGAAATGCAAACTATGATGACTGACTCCTTTGGTTGATGTATTCAAAATAGATTTAGTGTTTTAATGCTCTTTATACTTGTTTCATTCTATTAATATACTAGGTTGTTTAGCCACATGTGTTAATTTCATGATCAATGTGTCAAAAAGTGTGTTTGGGGTGAAAAGAGGAGCCTTGCTAATGATGACAAATGATGGGACACAATATCTAATTTTGAATTCAACAATTAATATCAATAAGAAATGAAATTTAAGATCAAGGACTCCATTGTTTGTTAAATTGAATGAATCCATGATATAGATGGTCCATGGGCATTTTTTTACATAAAGCATATACTTATTAAGGTTGAGGCAAAATTTAATTTCAAGGTTATTGCATGAAAAATAGTCCTGGGAATAATCAGAGGAGCTTAATTCAGATGAGGTGATTAGAATGTCTCATGATTTAGGAATTAAACCAGTTCACATATGTAAGAAATGCAAACTATATGATGACTGACTCCTTTGGTTGATGTATTCAAATAGATTTAGTGTTTTAATGCTCTTTATACTTGTTTCATTCTATTATTAATATACTAGGTTGTTTAGCAACGTGTGTTAATTTCATGATCAATGAGTCAAAAAACTGTATTTGGGGTGAAAAAGCGGAGCCTTTGCTAATGACAAATGATGGGTGGCAATATCTAATTTTGAATTCAACAATTAATATCAATAAGAAATGAAATTTAAGATCAAGGACTCCATTGTTTGTTAAATTGAATGAATCCATGATATAGATGGTCCATGGGCATTTTTTACATAAAGCATATACTTATTAAGGTTGAGGCAAAATTTAATTTCAAGGTTATTGCATGAAAAATAGTCCTGGGAATAATCAGAGGAGCTTAATTCAGATGAGGTGATTAGAATGTCTCATGATTTAGGAATTAAACCAGTTCACATATGTAAGAAATGCAAACTATGATGACTGACTCCTTTGGTTGATGTATTCAAATAGATTTAGTGTTTTAATGCTCTTTATACTTGTTTCATTCTATTAATATACTAGGTTGTTTAGCAACGTGTTAATTTCATGATCAATGAGTCAAAAAAACTGTGTTTGGGGTGAAAAGCGGAGCCTTGCTAATGACAAATGATGGGTGGCAATATCTAATTTTGAATTCAACAATTAATATCAATAAAGAAATGAAATTTAAGATCAAGGACTCCATTGTTTGTTAAATTGAATGAATCCATGATATAGATGGTCCATGGGCATTTTTGTACATAAAGCATATACTTATTAAGGTTGAGGCAAAATTTAATTTCAAGGTTATTGCATGAAAAATAGTCCTGGGAATAATCAGAGGAGCTTAATTCAGATGAGGTGATTAGAATGTCTCATGATTTAGGAATTAAACCAGTTCACATATGTAAGAAATGCAAACTATGATGACTGACTCCTTTGGTTGATGTATTCAAATAGATTTAGTGTTTTAATGCTCTTTATACTTGTTTCATTCTATTAATATACTACGTTGTTTAGCCACATGTGTTAATTTCATGTCAATGTGTGTCAAAAAGTGTGTTTGGGGTGTGAAAAGAGGAGCCTTGCTGATGACAAATGATGGGACACAATAATATCTAATTTTGAATTCAACAATTAATAATCAATAAGAAATGAAATTTAAGATCAAGGACTCCATTGTTTGTTAAATTGAATGAATCCATGATATAGATGGTCCATGGGCATTTTTTTTTACATAAAGCATATACTTATTAAGGTTGAGACAAAATTTAATTTCAAGGTTATTGCATGAAAAATAGTCCTGGGAATAATCAGAGGAGCTTAATTCAGATGAGGTGATTAGAATGTCTCATGATTTAGGAATTAAACCAGTTCACATATGTAAGAAATGCAAACTATGATGACTGACTCCTTTGGTTGATGTATTCAAATAGATTTAGTGTTTTTTAATGCTCTTTATACTTGTTTTCATTCTATTAATATACTAGGTTGTTTAGCAACATGTGTTAATTTCATGATCAATGAGTCAAAAAACTGTGTTTGGGGTGAAAAAAGCGGAGCCTTGCTAATGACAAATGATGGGTGGCAATATCTAATTTTGAATTCAACAATTAATATCAATAAGAAATGAAATTTAAGATCAAGGACTCCATTGTTTGTTAAAATGAATGAATCCATGATATAGATGGTCCATGGGCATTTTTTACATAAAGCATATACTTATTAAGGTTGAGGCAAAAAATTTAATTTCAAGGTTATTGCATGAAAAATAGTCCCTGGGAATAATCAGAGGAGCTTAATTCAGATGAGGTGATTAGAATGTCTCATGATTTAGGAATTAAACCCAGTTCACATATGTAAGAAATGCAAACTATGATGACTGACTCCTTTGGTTGATGTATTCAAATAGATTTAGTGTTTTAAATGCTCTTTATACTTGTTTCATTCTATTAATATACTAGGTTGTTTAGCAACATGTTTAATTTCATGATCAATGAGTCAAAAAACTGTGTTTGGGGGGTGAAAAGCGGAGCCTTGCTAATGACAAATGATGGGTGGCAAATATCTAATTTTGAATTCAACAATTAATATCAATAAGAAATGAAATTTAAGATCAAGGACTCCATTGTTTGTTAAATTGAATGAATCCATGATATAGATGGTCCATGGGCATTTTTTTACATAAAGCATATACTTATTAAGGTTGAGGCAAAATTTAATTTCAAGGTTATTGCATGAAAAATAGTCCTGGGAATAATCAGAGGAGCTTAATTCAGATGAGGTGATTTAGAATGTCTCATGATTTAGGAATTAAACCAGTTCACATATGTAAGAAATGCAAACTATGATGACTGACTCCTTTGGTTGATGTATTCAAATAGATTTAGTGTTTTTAATGCTCTTTATACTTGTTTCATTCTATTAATATACTAGGTTGTTTTAGCAACATGTGTTAATTTCATGATCAATGAGTCAAAAAAACTGTGTTTGGGGTGAAAAGCGGAGCCTTGCTAATGACAAATGATGGGTGGCAATATCTAATTTTGAATTCAACAATTAATATCAATAAGAAATGAAATTTAAGATCAAGGACTCCATTGTTTGTTAAATTGAATGAATCCATGATATAGATGGTCCATGGGCATTTTTTTACATAAAGCATATACTTATTAAGGTTGAGGCAAAATTTAATTTCAAGGTTATTGCATGAAAAATAGTCCTGGGAATAATCAGAGGAGCTTAATTCAGATGAGGTGATTAGAATGTCTCATGATTTAGGAATTAAACCAGTTCACATATGTAAGAAAATGCAAACTATGATGACTGACTCCTTTGGTTGATGTATTCAAATAGATTTAGTGTTTTAATGCTCTTTATACTTGTTTCATTCTATTAATATACTACGTTGTTTTAGCCACATGTGTTAATTTCATGATCAATGTGTCAAAAAAAACTGTGTTTTTGGGGTGAAAAGAGGAGCCTTGCTGATGACAAATGATGGGACAATATCTATCTAATTTTGAATTCAACAATTAATATCAATAAGAAATGAAATTTAAGATCAAGGACTCCATTGTTTGTTAAATTGAATGAATCCATGATATAGATGGTCCATGGGCATTTTTTTTACATAAAATAAAGCATATACTTATTAAGGTTGAGAGGCAAAATTTAATTTCAAGGTTATTGCATGAAAAATAGTCCTGGGAATAATCAGAGGAGCTTAATTCAGATGAGGTGATTAGAATGTCTCATGATTTAGGAATTAAACCAGTTCACATATGTAAGAAATGCAAACTATGATGACTGACTCTTTTGGTTGATGTATTCAAATAGATTTAGTGTTTTAATGCTCTTTATACTTGTTTCATTCTATTAATATACTAGGTTGTTTAGCAACGTGTTAATTTCATGATCAATGAGTCAAAAAACTGTGTTTGGGGTGAAAAGCGGAGCCTTGCTAATGACAAATGATGGGTGGCAATATCTAATTTTGAATTCAACAATTAATATCAATAAGAAAGGAAATTTAAGATCAAGGACTCCATTGTTTGTTAAATTGAATGAATCCATGATATAGATGGTCCATGGGCATTTTTTACATAAAGCATATACTTATTAAGGTTGAGAGGCAAAATTTAATTTCAAGGTTATTGCATGAAAAATAGTCCTGGGAATAATCAGAGGAGCTTAATTCAGATGAGGTGATTAGAATGTCTCATGATTTTTAGGAATTAAACCAGTTCACATATGTAAGAAATGCAAACTATGATGACTGACTCCTTTGGTTGATGTATTCAAATAGATTTAGTGTTTTAATGCTCTTTATACTTGTTTCATTCTATTAATATACTACGTTGTTTAGCCACATGTGTTAATTTCATGATCAATGTGTCAAAAAAGTGTGTTTGGGGTGAAAAGAGGAGCCTTGCTGATGACAAATGATGGGACACAATATCTAATTTTGAATTCAACAATTAATATCAATAAGAAATGAAATTTAAGATCAAGGACTCCATTGTTTGTTAAATTGAATGAATTCATGATATAGATGGTCCATGGGCATTTTTTTACATAAAGCATATACTTATTAAGGTTGAGGCAAAAATTTAATTTCAAGGTTATTGCATGAAAAATAGTCCTGGGAATAATCAGAGGAGCTTAATTCAGATGAGGTGATTAGAATGTCTCATGATTTAGGAATTAAACCAGTTCACATATGTAAGAAATGCAAACTATGATGACTGACTGACTCCTTTGGTTGATGTATTCAAATAGATTTAGTGTTTTAATGCTCTTTATACTTGTTTCATTCTTCTATTAATATACTACTAGGTTGTTTAGCCACATGTGTTAATTTCATGATCAATGAGTCAAAAAAGTGTGTTTGGGGTGAAAAGCGGAGCCTTGCTAATGACAAATGATGGGTGGCAATATCTAATTTTGAATTCAACAATTAATATCAATAAGAAATGAAATTTAAGATCAAGGACTCCATTGTTTGTTAAATTGAATGAATCCATGATATAGATGGTCCATGGGCATTTTTTACATAAAGCATATACTTATTAAGGTTGAGGCAAAATTTAATTTCAAGGTTATTGCATGAAAAATAGTCCTGGGAATAATCAGAGGAGCTTAATTCAGATGAGGTGATTAGAATGTCTCATGATTTAGGAATTAAACCAGTTCACATATGTAAGAAATGCAAACTATGATGACTGACTCCTTTGGTTGATGTATTCAAATAGATTTAGTGTTTTAATGCTCTTTATACTTGTTTCATTCTATTAATATACTAGGTTGTTTAGCACACGTGTTAATTTCATGATCAATGAGTCAAAAACTGTGTTTGGGGTGAAAAAGCGGAGCCTTGCTAATGACAAATGATGGGTGGCAATATCTAATTTTGAATTCAACAATTAATATCAATAAGAAATGAAAATTTAAGATCAAGGACTCCATTGTTTGTTAAATTGAATGAATCCATGATATAGATGGTCCATGGGCATTTTTTACATAAAGCATATACTTATTAAGGTTGAGGCAAAATTTAATTTCAAGGTTATTGCATGAAAAATAGTCCTGGGAATAATCAGAGGAGCTTAATTCAGATGATGAGGTGATTAGAATGTCTCATGATTTAGGAATTAAACCAGTTCACATATGTAAGAAATGCAAACTATGATGACTGACTCCTTTGGTTGATGTATTCAAAAATAGATTTTTAGTGTTTTAATGCTCTTTTATACTTGTTTCATTCTATTAATATACTACTAGTTTGTTTAGCCACATGTGTTAATTTCATGATCAATGTGTCAAAAAGTGTGTTTTGGGGGTGAAAAGAGGAGCCTTGCTGATGACAAATGATGGGACACAATATCTAATTTTGAATTCAACAATTAATATCAATAAGAAATGAAATTTAAGATCAAGGACTCCATTGTTTGTTAAATTGAATGAATTCATGATATAGATGGTCCATGGGCATTTTTTTTACATAAAGCATATATACTTATTAAGGTTGAGACAAAATTTAATTTCAAGGTTATTGCATGAAAAATAGTCCTGGGAATAATCAGAGGAGCTTAATTCAGATGATGAGGTGATTAGAATGTCTCATGATTTAGGAATTAAACCAGTTCACATATGTAAGAAATGCAAACTATGATGACTGACTCCTTTGGTTGATGTATTCAAATAGATTTAGTGTTTTAATGCTCTTTATACTTGTTTCATTCTATTAATATACTAGGTTGTTTAGCAACGTGTTAATTTCATGATCAATGAGTCAAAAAACTGTATTTGGGGTGAAAAAAGCGGAGCCTTGCTAATGACAAATGATGGGTGGCAATATCTAATTTTGAATTCAACAATTAATATCAATAAGAAATGAAATTTAAGATCAAGGACTCCATTGTTTGTTAAATTGAATGAATCCATGATATAGATGGTCCATGGGCATTTTTTACATAAAGCATATACTTATTAAGGTTGAGGCAAAATTTAATTTTCAAGGTTATTGCATGAAAAATAGTCCTGGGAATAATCAGAGGAGCTTAATTCAGATGAGGTGATTAGAATGTCTCTGATTTTAGGAATTAAACCAGTTCACATATGTAAGAAATGCAAACTATGATGACTGACTCCTTTGGTTGATGTATTTCAAATAGATTTAGTGTTTTAATGCTCTTTATACTTGTTTCATTCTATTAATATACTAGGTTGTTTAGCAACATGTGTTAATTTCATGATCAATGTGTCAAAAAACTGTGTTTTTGGGGTGAAAAGCGGAGCCTTGCTAATGACAAATGATGGGACACAATATCTAATTTTGAATTCAACAATTAATATCAATAAGAAATGAAATTTAAGATCAAGGACTCCATTGTTTGTTAAATTGAATGAATCCATGATATAGATGGTCCATGGGCATTTTTTACATAAAGCATATACTTATTAAGGTTGAGGCAAAATTTAATTTCAAGGTTATTGCATGAAAAATAGTCCTGGGAATAATCAGAGGAGCTTAATTCAGATGAGGTGATTAGAATGTCTCATGATTTAGGAATTAAACCAGTTCACATATGTAAGAAATGCAAACTATGATGACTGACTCCTTTGGTTGATGTATTCAAATAGATTTAGTGTTTTAATGCTCTTTTATACTTGTTTCATTCTATTATTAATATACTAGGTTGTTTAGCCACATGTGTTAATTTCATGATCAATCAATGAGTCAAAAAGTGTGTTTGGGGTGTGAAAAGAGGAGCCTTGCTAATGACAAATGATGGGGGACAATATCTAATTTTGAATTCAACAATTAATATCAATAAGAAATGAAATTTAAGATCGAGGACTCCATTGTTTGTTAAATTGAATGAATCCATGATATAGATGGTCCATGGGCATTTTTTACATAAAGCATATACTTATTAAGGTTGAGACAAAATTTAATTTCAAGGTTATTGCATGAAAAATAGTCCTGGGAATAATCAGAGGAGCTTAATTCAGATGAGGTGATTAGAATGTCTCATGATTTAGGAATTAAAACCAGTTCACATATGTAAGAAATGCAAACTATGATGACTGACTCCTTTGGTTGATGTATTCAAATAGATTTAGTGTTTTAATGCTCTTTATACTTGTTTCATTCTATTAATATACTAGGTTGTTTAGCCACATGTGTTAATTTCATGATCAATGAGTCAAAAAGTGTGTTTTTGGGGTGAAAAAGCGGAGCCTTGCTAATGACAAATGATGGGTGGCAATATCTAATTTTGAATTCAACAATTAATATCAATAAGAAATGAAATTTAAGATCAAGGACTCCATTGTTTGTTAAATTGAATGAATCCATGATATAGATGGTCCATGGGCATTTTTTTACATAAAGCATATACTTATTAAGGTTGAGGCAAAATTTTAATTTCAAGGTTATTGCATGAAAAATAGTCCTGGGAATAATCAGAGGAGCTTAATTCAGATGAGGTGATTAGAATGTCTCATGATTTAGGAATTAAAACCAGTTCACATATGTAAGAAATGCAAACTATGATGACTGACTCCTTTGGTTGATGTATTCAAATAGATTTAGTGTTTTAATGCTCTTTATATACTTGTTTTTCATTCTATTAATATACTACGTTTGTTTAGCCACATGTGTTAATTTCATGATCAATGTGTCAAAAAGTGTGTTTTTGGGGTGAAAAAAGAGGAGCCTTGCTGATGACAAATGATGGGACACAATATCTAATTTTGAATTCAACAATTAATATCAATAAGAAATGAAATTTAAGATCAAGGACTCCATTGTTTGTTAAATTGAATGAATCCATGATATAGATGGTCCATGGGCATTTTTTACATAAAGCATATACTTATTAAGGTTGAGACAAAATTTAATTTCAAGGTTATTGCATGAAAAATAGTCCTGGGAATAATCAGAGGAGCTTAATTCAGATGAGGTGATTAGAATGTCTCATGATTTAGGAATTAAAACCAGTTCACATATGTAAGAAATGCAAACTATGATGACTGACTCCTTTGGTTGATGTATTCAAATAGATTTAGTGTTTTAATGCTCTTTATACTTGTTTTTATTCTATTAATATACTAGGTTGTTTAGCAACATGTGTTAATTTCATGATCAATGAGTCAAAAACTGTGTTTGGGGTGAAAAGCGGAGCCTTGCTAATGACAAATGATGGGTGGCAATATCTAATTTTGAATTCAACAATTAATATCAATAAGAAATGAAATTTAAGATCAAGGACTCCATTGTTTGTTAAAATGAATGAATCCATGATATAGATGGTCCATGGGCATTTTTTACATATAAGCATATACTTATTAAGGTTGAGGCAAAAATTTAATTTCAAGGTTATTGCATGAAAAATAGTCCTGGGAATAATCAGAGGAGCTTAATTCAGATGAGGTGATTAGAATGTCTCATGATTTAGGAATTAAACCAGTTCACATATGTAAGAAATGCAAACTATGATGACTGACTCCTTTGGTTGATGTATTCAAATAGATTTAGTGTTTTAATGCTCTTTATACTTGTTTCATTCTATTAATATACTAGGTTGTTTAGCAACGTGTGTTAATTTCATGATCAATGAGTCAAAAACTGTGTTTGGGGTGAAAAGCGGAGCCTTGCTAATGACAAATGATGGGTGGCAATATCTAATTTTTGAATTCAACAATTAATATCAATAAGAAATGAAATTTAAGATCAAGGACTCCATTGTTTGTTAAATTGAATGAATCCATGATATAGATGGTCCATGGGCATTTTTTTACATAAAGCATATACTTATTAAGGTTGAGAGCAAAATTTAATTTCAAGGTTATTGCATGAAAAATAGTCCTGGGAATAATCAGAGGAGCTTAATTCAGATGAGGTGATTAGAATGTCTCATGATTTAGGAATTAAACCAGTTCACATATGTAAGAAATGCAAACTATGATGACTGACTCCTTTGGTTGATGTATTCAAATAGATTTAGTGTTTTAATGCTCTTTATACTTGTTTCATTCTATTAATATACTACGTTGTTTAGCCACATGTGTTAATTTTCATCGTCAAATGTGTCAAAAAGTGTGTTTGGGGTCAAAAGAGGAGCCTTGCTGATGACAAATGATGGGACACAATATCTAATTTTGAATTCAACAATTAATATCAATAAGAAATGAAATTTAAGATCAAGGACTCCATTGTTTGTTAAATTGAATGAATCCATGATATAGATGGTCCATGGGCATTTTTTTACATAAAGCATATACTTATTAAGGTTGAGGCAAAATTTAATTTTCAAGGTTATTGCATGAAAAATAGTCCTGGGAATAATCAGAGGAGCTTAATTCAGATGAGGTGATTAGAATGTCTCATGATTTAGGAATTAAACCAGTTCACATATGTAAGAAATGCAAACTATGATGACTGACTCCTTTGGTTGATGTATTCAAATAGATTTAGTGTTTTAATGCTCTTTATATACTTGTTTCATTCTATTAATATACTAGGTTGTTTAGCAACATGTGTTAATTTCATGATCAATGAGTCAAAAAAAACTGTATTTGGGGTGAAAAGCGGAGCCTTGCTAATGACAAATGATGGGTGGCAATATCTAATTTTGAATTCAACAATTAATATCAATAAGAAATGAAATTTAAGATCAAGGACTCCATTGTTTGTTAAATTTGAATGAATCCATGATATAGATGGTCCATGGGCATTTTTTACACATAAAGCATATACTTATTAAGGTTGAGGCAAAAATTTAATTTCAAGGTTATTGCATGAAAAATAGTCCTGGGAATAATCAGAGGAGCTTAATTCAGATGAGGTGATTAGAATGTCTCATGATTTAGGAATTAAACCAGTTCACATATGTAAGAAATGCAAACTATGATGACTGACTCCTTTGGTTGATGTATTCAAATAGATTTAGTGTTTTAATGCTCTTTATACTTGTTTCATTCTATTAATATACTAGGTTGTTTAGCCACATGTGTTAATTTCATGATCAATGTGTCAAAAAAACTGTGTTTGGGGTGAAAAGAGGAGCCTTGCTAATGACAAATGATGGGTGGCACAATATCTAATTTTGAATTCAACAATTAATATCAATAAGAAATGAAATTTAAGATCAAGGACTCCATTGTTTGTTAAATTGAATGAATCCATGATATAGATGGTCCATGGGCATTTTTTACATAAAGCATATACTTATTAAGGTTGAGGCAAAATTTAATTTCAAGGTTATTGCATGAAAAATAGTCCTGGGAATAATCAGAGGAGCTTAATTCAGATGAGGTGATTAGAATGTCTCATGATTTAGGAATTAAACCAGTTCACATATGTAAGAAATGCAAACTATGATGACTGACTCCTTTGGTTGATGTATTCAAATAGATTTAGTGTTTTAAATGCTCTTTATACTTGTTTCATTCTATTAATATACTACGTTGTTTAGCCACATGTGTTAATTTCATGTCAATGTGTCAAAAAGTGTGTTTGGGGTCAAAAGAGGAGCCTTGCTGATGACAAATGATGGGACACAATATCTAATTTTGAATTCAACAATTAATATATCAATAAGAAATGAAATTTAAGATCAAGGACTCCATTGTTTGTTAAATTGAATGAATTCATGATATAGATGGTCCATGGGCATTTTTTACATAAAGCATATACTTATTAAGGTTGAGACAAAATTTAATTTCAAGGTTATTGCATGAAAAATAGTCCTGGGAATAATCAGAGGAGCTTAATTCAGATGAGGTGATTAGAATGTCTCATGATTTAGGAATTAAACCAGTTCACATATGTAAGAAATGCAAACTATGATGACTGACTCCTTTGGTTGATGTATTCAAATAGATTTAGTGTTTTTTAATGCTCTTTATACTTGTTTCATTCTATTAATATACTACTAGGTTGTTTTAGCAACATGTGTTAATTTCATGATCAATGAGTCAAAAACTGTGTTTGGGGGTGAAAAGCGGAGCCTTGCTAATGACAAATGATGGGGACACAATATCTAATTTTGAATTCAACAATTAATATCAATAAGAAATGAAATTTAAGATCAAGGACTCCATTGTTTGTTAAATTGAATGAATCCATGATATAGATGGTCCATGGGCATTTTTTACATAAAGCATATACTTATTAAGGTTGAGGCAAAATTTTAATTTCAAGGTTATTGCATGAAAAATAGTCCTGGGAATAATCAGAGGAGCTTAATTCAGATGAGGTGATTAGAATGTCTCATGATTTAGGAATTAAACCAGTTCACATATGTAAGAAATGCAAACTATGATGACTGACTCCTTTGGTTGATGTATTCAAATAGATTTAGTGTTTTTATGCTCTTTTTACTTTGTTTCATTCTATTAATATAGTACGTTGTTTAGCCACATGTGTTAATTTCACCGTCAATGTGTCAAAAAAGTGTGTTTGGGGGTGAAAAGAGGAGCCTTGCTGATGACAAATGATGGGACACAATATCTAATTTTGAATTCAACAATTAATATCAATAAGAAATGAAATTTAAGATCAAGGACTCCATTGTTTGTTAAATTGAATGAATCCATGATATAGATGGTCCATGGGCATTTTTTACATAAATAAAGCATATACTTATTAAGGTTGAGAGCAAAATTTAATTTCAAGGTTATTGCATGAAAAATAGTCCTGGGAATAATCAGAGGAGCTTAATTCAGATGAGGTGATTAGAATGTCTCATGATTTAGGAATTAAACCAGTTCACATATGTAAGAAATGCAAACTATGATGACTGACTCCTTTGGTTGATGTATTCAAAATAGATTTAGTGTTTTAATGCTCTCTTTATACTTGTTTCATTCTATTAATATACTAGGTTGTTTTTAGCAACATGTGTTAATTTCATGATCAATGAGTCAAAAAAGTGTGTTTGGGGTGAAAAAGCGGAGCCTTGCTAATGACAAATGATGGGTGGCAATATATCTAATTTTGAATTCAACAATTAATATCAATAAGAAATGAAATTTAAGATCAAGGACTCCATTGTTTGTTAAATTGAATGAATCCATGATATAGATGGTCCATGGGCATTTTTTACATAAAGCATATACTTATTAAGGTTGAGGCAAAATTTAATTTCAAGGTTATTGCATGAAAAATAGTCCTGGGAATAATCAGAGGAGCTTAATTCAGATGAGGTGATTAGAATGTCTCATGATTTAGGAATTAAACCAGTTCACATATGTAAGAAATGCAAACTATGATGACTGACTCCTTTGGTTGATGTATTCAAATAGATTTAGTGTTTTAATGCTCTTTTATACTTGTTTCATTCTATTAATATACTACGTTGTTTAGCACATGTGTTAATTTCATGATCAATGTGTCAAAAAGTGTGTTTTGGGGTGAAAAGAGGAGCCTTGCTAATGACAAATGATGGGACACACAATATCTAATTTTGAATTCAACAATTAATATCAATAAGAAATGAAATTTAAGATCAAGGACTCCATTGTTTGTTAAATTGAATGAATCCATGATATAGATGGTCCATGGGCATTTTTTACATAAAGCATATACTTATTAAGGTTGAGGCAAAATTTAATTTCAAGGTTATTGCATGAAAAATAGTCCTGGGAATAATCAGAGGAGCTTAATTCAGATGAGGTGATTAGAATGTCTCATGATTTAGGAATTAAACCAGTTCACATATGTAAGAAATGCAAACTATGATGACTGACTCCTCCTTTGGTTGATGTATTCAAATAGATTTTTAGTGTTTTAATGCTCTTTATACTTGTTTTCATTCTATTAATATACTAGGTTGTTTAGCAACGTGTGTTAATTTCATGATCAATGTGTCAAAAAGTGTGTTTTGGGGTGAAAAGCGGAGCCTTGCTAATGACAAATGATGGGACACAATATCTAATTTTGAATTCAACAATTAATATCAATAAGAAATGAAATTTAAGATCAAGGACTCCATTGTTTGTTAAATTGAATGAATCCATGATATAGATGGTCCATGGGCATTTTTTACATAAAGCATATACTTATTAAGGTTGAGACAAAATTTAATTTTCAAGGTTATTGCATGAAAAATAGTCCTGGGAATAATCAGAGGAGCTTAATTCAGATGAGGTGATTAGAATGTCTCATGATTTAGGAATTAAACCAGTTCACATATGTAAGAAATGCAAACTATGATGACTGACTCCTTTTTGTTGATGTATTCAAATAGATTTAGTGTTTTAATGCTCTTTATACTTGTTTCATTCTATTAATATACTACGTTGTTTAGCCACATGTGTTAATTTCATGATCAATGAGTCAAAAAGTGTGTTTGGGGTGAAAAGAGGAGCCTTGCTGATGACAAATGATGGGACACAATATCTAATTTTGAATTCAACAATTAATATATCAATAAGAAATGAAATTTAAGATCAAGGACTCCATTGTTTGTTAAATTGAATGAATTCATGATATAGATGGTCCATGGGCATTTTTTACATAAAGCATATACTTATTAAGGTTGAGACAAAATTTAATTTCAAGGTTATTGCATGAAAAATAGTCCTGGGAATAATCAGAGGAGCTTAATTCAGATGAGGTGATTAGAATGTCTCATGATTTAGGAATTAAACCAGTTCACATATGTAAGAAATGCAAACTATGATGACTGACTCCTTTGGTTGATGTATTCAAATAGATTTAGTGTTTTAATGCTCTTTATACTTGTTTCATTCTATTAATATACTAGGTTGTTTAGCAACATGTGTTAATTTCATGATCAATGAGTCAAAAACTGTGTTTGGGGTGAAAAGCGGAGCCTTGCTAATGACAAATGATGGGTGGCAATATCTAATTTTTGAATTCAACAATTAATATCAATAAGAAATGAAATTTAAGATCAAGGACTCCATTGTTTGTTAAATTGAATGAATCCATGATATAGATGGTCCATGGGCATTTTTGTACATAAAGCATATACTTATTAAGGTTGAGGCAAAATTTAATTTCAAGGTTATTGCATGAAAAATAGTCCTGGGAATAATCAGAGGAGCTTAATTCAGATGAGGTGATTAGAATGTCTCTCATGATTTAGGAATTAAACCAGTTCACATATGTAAGAAATGCAAACTATGATGACTGACTCCTTTGGTTGATGTATTCAAATAGATTTAGTGTTTTAATGCTCTTTATACTTGTTTCATTCTATTAATATACTAGGTTGTTTAGCAACATGTGTTAATTTCATGATCAATGAGTCAAAAAAGTGTGTTTGGGGTGAAAAGCGGAGCCTTGCTAATGACAAATGATGGGTGGCAATATCTAATTTTGAATTCAACAATTAATATCAATAAGAAATGAAATTTAAGATCAAGGACTCCATTGTTTGTTAAATTGAATGAATCCATGATATAGATGGTCCATGGGCATTTTTTACATAAAGCATATACTTATTAAGGTTGAGGCAAAATTTTAATTTCAAGGTTATTGCATGAAAAATAGTCCTGGGAATAATCAGAGGAGCTTAATTCAGATGAGGTGATTAGAATGTCTCATGATTTAGGAATTAAACCAGTTCACATATATGTAAGAAATGCAAACTATGATGACTGACTCCTTTGGTTGATGTATTCAAATAGATTTAGTGTTTTAATGCTCTTTATACTTGTTTCATTCTATTAATATATAGTACGTTGTTTAGCCACATGTGTTAATTTCATGATCAATGTGTCAAAAAGTGTGTTTGGGGTGAAAAGAGGAGCCTTGCTGATGACAAATGATGGGACACAATATCTAATTTTGAATTCAACAATTAATATCAATAAGAAATGAAATTTAAGATCAAGGACTCCATTGTTTGTTAAATTGAATGAATCCATGATATAGATGGTCCATGGGCATTTTTTACATAAAGCATATACTTATTAAGGTTGAGGCAAAATTTAATTTCAAGGTTATTGCATGAAAAATAGTCCTGGGAATAATCAGAGGAGCTTAATTCAGATGAGGTGATTAGAATGTCTCATGATTTAGGAATTAAACCAGTTCACATATGTAAGAAATGCAAACTATGATGACTGACTCTCCTTTGGTTGATGTATTCAAATAGATTTAGTGTTTTAATGCTCTTTATACTTGTTTCATTCTATTAATATACTAGGTTGTTTAGCAACGTGTTAATTTCATGATCAATGAGTCAAAAACTGTATTTGGGGTGAAAAGCGGAGCCTTGCTAATGACAAATGATGGGTGGCAATATCTAATTTTGAATTCAACAATTAATATCAATAAGAAATGAAATTTAAGATCAAGGACTCCATTGTTTGTTAAATTGAATGAATCCATGATATAGATGGTCCATGGGCATTTTTTACATAAAGCATATACTTATTAAGGTTGAGGCAAAATTTAATTTCAAGGTTATTGCATGAAAAATAGTCCTGGGAATAATCAGAGGAGCTTAATTCAGATGAGGTGATTAGAATGTCTCATGATTTAGGAATTAAACCAGTTCACATATGTAAGAAATGCAAACTATGATGACTGACTCCTTTGGTTGATGTATTCAAATAGATTTAGTGTTTTATGCTCTTTATACTTGTTTCATTCTATTAATATACTAGGTTGTTTAGCAACGTGTTTAATTTCATGATCAATGAGTCAAAAAAGTGTATTTGGGGTGAAAAGCGGAGCCTTGCTAATGACAAATGATGGGTGGCAATATCTAATTTTGAATTCAACAATTAATATCAATAAGAAATGAAATTTAAGATCAAGGACTCCATTGTTTGTTAAATTGAATGAATCCATGATATAGATGGTCCATGGGCATTTTTGTACATAAAGCATATACTTATTAAGGTTGAGGCAAAATTTAATTTCAAGGTTATTGCATGAAAAATAGTCCTGGGAATAATCAGAGGAGCTTAATTCAGATGAGGTGATTAGAATGTCTCATGATTTAGGAATTAAACCAGTTCACATATGTAAGAAATGCAAACTATGATGACTGACTCCTTTGGTTGATGTATTCAAATAGATTTAGTGTTTTAATGCTCTTTATACTTGTTTCATTCTATTAATATACTAGGTTTGTTTAGCAACATGTTTAATTTCATGATCAATGAGTCAAAAACTGTGTTTGGGGTGAAAAGCGGAGCCTTGCTAATGACAAATGATGGGTGGCAATATCTAATTTTGAATTCAACAATTAATATCAATAAGAAATGAAATTTAAGATCAAGGACTCCATTGTTTGTTAAATTGAATGAATCCATGATATAGATGGTCCATGGGCATTTTTGTACATAAAGCATATACTTATTAAGGTTGAGGCAAAATTTAATTTCAAGGTTATTGCATGAAAAATAGTCCTGGGAATAATCAGAGGAGCTTAATTCAGATGAGGTGATTAGAATGTCTCATGATTTAGGAATTAAACCAGTTCACATATGTAAGAAATGCAAACTATGATGACTGACTCCTTTGGTTGATGTATTCAAATAGATTTAGTGTTTTAATGCTCTTTATACTTGTTTCATTCTATTAATATACTAGGTTGTTTAGCAACGTGTTAAATTTCATGATCAATGAGTCAAAAAAGTGTGTTTGGGGTGAAAAGCGGAGCCTTGCTAATGACAAATGATGGGTGGCAATATCTAATTTTGAAATTCAACAATTAATATCAATAAGAAATGAAATTTAAGATCAAGGACTCCATTGTTTGTTAAATTGAATGAATCCATGATATAGATGGTCCATGGGCATTTTTTACATAAAGCATATACTTATTAAGGTTGAGGCAAAATTTAATTTCAAGGTTATTGCATGAAAAAAAATAGTCCTGGGAATAATCAGAGGAGCTTAATTCAGATGAGGTGATTAGAATGTCTCATGATTTAGGAATTAAACCAGTTCACATATGTAAGAAATGCAAACTATGATGACTGACTCCTTTGGTTGATGTATTCAAATAGATTTAGTGTTTTAATGCTCTTTATACTTGTTTCATTCTATTAATATACTACGTTGTTTAGCCACATGTGTTAATTTCATGTCAATGTGTCAAAAAGTGTGTTTTGGGGTGAAAAGAGGAGCCTTGCTGATGACAAATGATGGGGGTGGCAATATCTAATTTTGAATTCAACAATTAATATCAATAAGAAATGAAATTTAAGATCGAGGACTCCATTGTTTGTTAAATTGAATGAATCCATGATATAGATGGTCCATGGGCATTTTTTACATAAAGCATATACTTATTAAGGTTGAGACAAAATTTAATTTCAAGGTTATTGCATGAAAAATAGTCCTGGGAATAATCAGAGGAGCTTAATTCAGATGAGGTGATTAGAATGTCTCATGATTTAGGAATTAAACCAGTTCACATATGTAAGAAATGCAAACTATGATGACTGACTCCTTTGGTTGATGTATTCAAATAGATTTAGTGTTTTTTATGCTCTTTATACTTGTTTCATTCTATTAATATACTAGGTTGTTTAGCCACATGTGTTAATTTCATGTTCAATGTGTCAAAAAGTGTGTTTTGGGGTGAAAAGAGGAGCCTTGCTGATGACAAATGATGGGACACAATATCTAATTTTGAATTCAACAATTAATATCAATAAGAAATGAAATTTAAGATCAAGGACTCCATTGTTTGTTAAATTGAATGAATTCATGATATAGATGGTCCATGGGCATTTTTTACATAAAGCATATACTTATTAAGGTTGAGACAAAATTTAATTTCAAGGTTATTGCATGAAAAATAGTCCTGGGAATAATCAGAAGAGCTTAATTCAGATGAGGTGATTAGAATGTCTCATGATTTAGGAATTAAACCAGTTCACATATGTAAGAAATGCAAACTATGATGACTGACTCCTTTGGTTGATGTATTCAAATAGATTTAGTGTTTTAATGCTCTTTATACTTGTTTCATTCTATTAATATAGTACGTTGTTTAGCCACATGTGTTAATTTCATGTCAATGTGTCAAAAAAGTGTGTTTGGGGTGAAAAGAGGAGCCTTGCTGATGACAAATGATGGGACACAATATCTAATTTTGAATTCAACAATTAATATCAATAAGAAATGAAATTTAAGATCAAGGACTCCATTGTTTGTTAAATTGAATGAATCCATGATATAGATGGTCCATGGGCATTTTTTTACATAAAGCATATACTTATTAAGGTTGAGGCAAAATTTAATTTCAAGGTTATTGCATGAAAAATAGTCCTGGGAATAATCAGAGGAGCTTAATTCAGATGAGGTGATTAGAATGTCTCATGATTTAGGAATTAAACCAGTTCACATATGTAAGAAATGCAAACTATGATGACTGACTCCTTTGGTTGATGTATTCAAATAGATTTAGTGTTTTAATGCTCTTTATACTTGTTTCATTCTATTAATATACTAGGTTGTTTAGCAACGTGTTAATTTCATGATCAATGAGTCAAAAAAACTGTATTTGGGGTGAAAAGCGGAGCCTTGCTAATGACAAATGATGGGTGGCAATATCTAATTTTGAATTCAACAATTAATATCAATAAGAAATGAAATTTTAAGATCAAGGACTCCATTGTTTGTTTAATTGAATGAATCCATGATATAGATGGTCCATGGGCATTTTTTACATAAAGCATATACTTATTAAGGTTGAGACAAAATTTAATTTCAAGGTTATTGCATGAAAAATAGTCCTGGGAATAATCAGAGGAGCTTAATTCAGATGAGGTGATTAGAATGTCTCATGATTTAGGAATTAAACCAGTTCACATATGTAAGAAATGCAAACTATGATGACTGACTCCTTTGGTTGATGTATTCAAATAGATTTAGTGTTTTAATGCTCTTTATATACTTGTTTCATTCTATTAATATACTACGTTGTTTAGCCACATGTGTTAATTTCATGATCAATGTGTCAAAAAAGTGTGTTTGGGGTGAAAAGAGGAGCCTTGCTAATGACAAATGATGGGACACAATATCTAATTTTGAATTCAACAATTAATATCAATAAGAAATGAAATTTAAGATCAAGGACTCCATTGTTTGTTAAATTGAATGAATCCATGATATAGATGGTCCATGGGCATTTTTTACATAAAGCATATACTTATTAAGGTTGAGGCAAAATTTAATTTCAAGGTTATTGCATGAAAAATAGTCCTGGGAATAATCAGAGGAGCTTAATTCAGATGAGGTGATTAGAATGTCTCATGATTTAGGAATTAAACCAGTTCACATATGTAAGAAATGCAAACTATGATGACTGACTCCTTTGGTTGATGTATTCAAATAGATTTAGTGTTTTAATGCTCTTTATACTTGTTTCATTCTATTAATATACTAGGTTGTTTAGCAACGTGTTAATTTCATGATCAATGAGTCAAAAACTGTATTTGGGGTGAAAAGCGGAGCCTTGCTAATGACAAATGATGGGTGGCAATATCTAATTTTGAATTCAACAATTAATATCAATAAGAAATGAAATTTAAGATCAAGGACTCCATTGTTTGTTAAATTGAATGAATCCATGATATAGATGGTCCATGGGCATTTTTGTACATAAAGCATATACTTATTAAGGTTGAGGCAAAATTTAATTTCAAGTTATTGTTATTGCATGAAAAATAGTCCTGGGAATAATCAGAGGAGCTTAATTCAGATGAGGTGATTAGAATGTCTCATGATTTAGGAATTAAACCAGTTCACATATGTAAGAAATGCAAACTATGATGACTGACTCCTTTGGTTGATGTATTCAAATAGATTTAGTGTTTTAATGCTCTTTATACTTGTTTCATTCTATTAATATACTAGGTTGTTTAGCAACGTGTTAATTTCATGATCAATGAGTCAAAAAACTGTATTTGGGGTGAAAAGCGGAGCCTTGCTAATGACAAATGATGGGTGGCAATATCTAATTTTGAATTCAACAATTAATAATATCAATAAGAAATGAAATTTAAGATCAAGGACTCCATTGTTTGTTAAAATTGAATGAATCCATGATATAGATGGTCCATGGGCATTTTTTACATAAAGCATATACTTATTAAGGTTGAGGCAAAATTTAATTTCAAGGTTATTGCATGAAAAATAGTCCTGGGAATAATCAGAGGAGCTTAATTCAGATGAGGTGATTAGAATGTCTCATGATTTAGGAATTAAACCAGTTCACATATGTAAGAAATGCAAACTATGATGACTGACTCCTTTGGTTGATGTATTCAAATAGATTTAGTGTTTTAATGCTCTTTATACTTGTTTCATTCTATTAATATACTAGGTTGTTTAGCCAACATGTTAATTTCATGATCAATGAGTCAAAAACTGTGTTTGGGGTGAAAAGCGGAGCCTTGCTAATGACAAATGATGGGTGGCAATATCTAATTTTGAATTCAACAATTAATATCAATAAGAAATGAAATTTAAGATCAAGGACTCCATTGTTTGTTAAATTGAATGAATCCATGATATAGATGGTCCATGGGCATTTTTTACATAAAGCATATACTTATTAAGGTTGAGGCAAAATTTAATTTCAAGGTTATTGCATGAAAATAGTCCTGGAATAATCAAAGGAGCTTAATTCAGATGAGGTGATTAGAATGTCTCATGATTTAGGAATTAAACCAGTTCACATATGTAAGAAATGCAAACTATGATGACTGACTCCTTTGGTTGATGTATTCAAATAGATTTTAGTGTTTTAATGCTCTTTATACTTGTTTCATTCTATTAATATACTAGGTTGTTTAGCAACGTGTTTAATTTCATGATCAATCAATGAGTCAAAAACTGTGTTTGGGGTGAAAAGAGGAGCCTTGCTAATGACAAATGATGGGTGGCAATATCTAATTTTGAATTCAACAATTAATATCAATAAGAAATGAAATTTAAGATCAAGGACTCCATTGTTTGTTAAATTGAATGAATCCATGATATAGATGGTCCATGGGCATTTTTTACATAAAGCATATACTTATTAAGGTTGAGACAAAATTTAATTTCAAGGTTATTGCATGAAAAATAGTCCTGGGAATAATCAGAGGAGCTTAATTCAGATGAGGTGATTAGAATGTCTCATGATTTAGGAATTAAACCAGTTCACATATGTAAGAAATGCAAACTATGATGACTGACTCCTTTGGTTGATGTATTCAAATAGATTTAGTGTTTTAAATGCTCTTTATACTTGTTTTCATTCTATTAATATACTACGTTGTTTAGCAACATGTGTTAATTTCATGATCAATGTGTCAAAAAAGTGTGTTTTGGGGTGAAAAGAGGAGCCTTGCTAATGACAAATGATGGGTGGCAATATCTAATTTTGAATTCAACAATTAATATCAATAAGAAATGAAATTTAAGATCAAGGACTCCATTGTTTGTTAAATTGAATGAATCCATGATATAGATGGTCCATGGGCATTTTTTACATAAAGCATATACTTATTAAGGTTGAGGCAAAATTTAATTTCAAGGTTATTGCATGAAAAATAGTCCTGGGAATAATCAGAGGAGCTTAATTCAGATGAGGTGATTAGAATGTCTCATGATTTAGGAATTAAACCAGTTCACATATGTAAGAAATGCAAACTATGATGACTGACTCCTTTGGTTGATGTATTCAAATAGATTTAGTGTTTTAATGCTCTTTATACTTGTTTCATTCTATTAATATACTAGGTTGTTTAGCAACGTGTTAATTTCATGATCAATGAGTCAAAAAACTGTATTTGGGGTGAAAAGCGGAGCCTTGCTAATGACAAATGATGGGTGGCAATATCTAATTTTGAATTCAACAATTAATATCAATAAGAAATGAAATTTAAGATCAAGGACTCCATTGTTTGTTAAATTGAATGAATCCATGATATAGATGGTCCATGGGCATTTTTTACATAAAGCATATACTTATTAAGGTTGAGACAAAATTTAATTTCAAGGTTATTGCATGAAAAATAGTCCTGGGAATAATCAGAGGAGCTTAATTCAGATGAGGTGATTAGAATGTCTCATGATTTAGGAATTAAACCAGTTCACATATGTAAGAAATGCAAACTATGATGACTGACTCCTTTGGTTGATGTATTCAAATAGATTTAGTGTTTTAATGCTCTTTATACTTGTTTCATTCTATTAATATACTAGGTTGTTTAGCAACGTGTTAATTTCATGATCAATGAGTCAAAAACTGTGTTTGGGGTGAAAAGCGGAGCCTTGCTAATGACAAATGATGGGTGGCAATATCTAATTTTGAATTCAACAATTAATATCAATAAGAAATGAAATTTAAGATCAAGGACTCCATTGTTTGTTAAATTGAATGAATCCATGATATAGATGGTCCATGGGCATTTTTTACATAAAGCATATACTTATTACGGTTGAGGCAAAATTTAATTTCAAGGTTATTGCATGAAAAAATAGTCCTGGGAATAATCAGAGGAGCTTAATTCAGATGAGGTGATTAGAATGTCTCATGATTTAGGAATTAAACCAGTTCACATATGTAAGAAATGCAAACTATGATGACTGACTCCTTTGGTTGATGTGTATTCAAATAGATTTAGTGTTTTAATGCTCTTTATACTTGTTTCATTCTATTAATATACTAGGTTGTTTAGCAACGTGTTTAATTTCATGATCAATGAGTCAAAAACTGTGTTTGGGGTGAAAAGCGGAGCCTTGCTAATGACAAATGATGGGTGGCAATATCTAATTTTGAATTCAACAATTAATATCAATAAGAAATGAAATTTAAGATCAAGGACTCCATTGTTTGTTAAATTGAATGAATCCATGATATAGATGGGTCCATGGGCATTTTTTACATAAAGCATATACTTATTAAGGTTGAGGCAAAATTTAATTTCAAGGTTATTGCATGAAAAATAGTCCTGGGAATAATCAGAGGAGCTTAATTCAGATGAGGTGATTAGAATGTCTCATGATTTAGGAATTAAACCAGTTCACATATGTAAGAAATGCAAACTATGATGACTGACTCCTTTGGTTGATGTATTCAAATAGATTTAGTGTTTTAATGCTCTCTTTATACTTGTTTCATTCTATTAATATACTAGTTTGTTTAGCCACATGTGTTAATTTCATGATCAATGAGTCAAAAACTGTGTTTGGGGTGAAAAGAGGAGCCTTGCTGATGACAAATGATGGGACAAATATCTAATTTTGAATTCAACAATTAATATCAATAAGAAATGAAATTTAAGATCAAGGACTCCATTGTTTGTTAAATTGAATGAATCCATGATATAGATGGTCCATGGGCATTTTTTTACATAAAGCATATACTTATTAAGGTTGAGGCAAAATTTAATTTCAAGGTTATTGCATGAAAAATAGTCCTGGGAATAATCAGAGGAGCTTAATTCAGATGAGAGTGATTAGAATGTCTCATGATTTAGGAATTAAACCAGTTCACATATGTAAGAAATGCAAACTATGATGACTGACTCCTTTGGTTGATGTATTCAAATAGATTTAGTGTTTTAATGCTCTTTATACTTGTTTCATTCTATTAATATACTACGTTGTTTAGCCACATGTGTTAATTTCATGTCAATGAGTCAAAAAAGTGTGTTTGGGGTGAAAAGAGGAGCCTTGCTGATGACAAATGATGGGACACAATATCTAATTTTGAATTCAACAATTAATATCAATAAGAAATGAAATTTAAGATCAAGGACTCCATTGTTTGTTAAATTGAATGAATCCATGATATAGATGGTCCATGGGCATTTTTTACATAAAGCATATACTTATTAAGGTTGAGGCAAAATTTAATTTCAAGGTTATTGCATGAAAAATAGTCCTGGGAATAATCAGAGGAGCTTAATTCAGATGAGAGTGATTAGAATGTCTCATGATTTAGGAATTAAACCAGTTCACATATGTAAGAAATGCAAACTATGATGACTGACTCCTTTGGTTGATGTATTCAAATAGATTTAGTGTTTTAATGCTCTTTATACTTGTTTCATTCTATTAATATACTAGGTTGTTTAGCAACATGTGTTAATTTCATGATCAATGAATGTGTCAAAAACTGTGTTTGGGGTGAAAAGCGGAGCCTTGCTAATGACAAATGATGGGTGGCAATATCTAATTTTGAATTCAACAATTAATATCAATAAGAAATGAAATTTAAGATCAAGGACTCCATTGTTTGTTAAATTGAATGAATCCATGATATAGATGGTCCATGGGCATTTTTTTTTACATAAAGCATATACTTATTAAGGTTGAGACAAAATTTAATTTCAAGGTTATTGCATGAAAAATAGTCCTGGGAAATAATCAGAGGAGCTTAATTCAGATGAGGTGATTAGAATGTCTCATGATTTAGGAATTAAACCAGTTCACATATGTAAGAAATGCAAACTATGATGACTGACTCCTTTGGTTGATGTATTCAAATAGATTTAGTGTTTTAATGCTCTTTATACTTGTTTCATTCTATTAATATAGTACGTTGTTTAGCCACATGTGTTAATTTCATGTCAAATGTGTCAAAAAAGTGTGTTTGGGGTGTGAAAAGAGGAGCCTTGCTGATGACAAATGATGGGACACAATATCTAATTTTGAATTCAACAATTAATATCAATAAGAAATGAAATTTAAGATCAAGGACTCCATTGTTTGTTAAATTGAATGAATCCATGATATAGATGGTCCATGGGCATTTTGTACATAAAGCATATACTTATTAAGGTTGAGGCAAAATTTAATTTCAAGGTTATTGCATGAAAAATAGTCCTGGGAATAATCAGAGGAGCTTAATTCAGATGAGGTGATTAGAATGTCTCATGATTTAGGAATTAAACCAGTTCACATATGTAAGAAATGCAAACTATGATGACTGACTCCTTTGGTTGATGTATTCAAATAGATTTAGTGTTTTAATGCTCTTTATACTTGTTTTCATTCTATTAATATACTAGGTTGTTTAGCAACATGTTAATTTCATGATCAATGAGTCAAAAAAGTGTGTTTGGGGTGAAAAGAGGAGCCTTGCTAATGACAAATGATGGGTGGCAATATCTAATTTTGAATTCAACAATTAATATCAATAAGAAATGAAATTTAAGATCAAGGACTCCATTGTTTGTTAAATTGAATGAATCCATGATATAGATGGTCCATGGGCATTTTTTACATAAAGCATATACTTATTAAGGTTGAGGCAAAATTTAATTTCAAGGTTATTGCATGAAAAATAGTCCTGGGAATAATCAGAGGAGCTTAATTCAGATGAGGTGATTAGAATGTCTCATGATTTAGGAATTAAACCAGTTCACATATGTAAGAAATGCAAACTATGATGACTGACTCCTTTGGTTGATGTATTCAAATAGATTTAGTGTTTTAATGCTCTTTATACTTGTTTCATTCTATTAATATACTAGGTTGTTTAGCAACGTGTTTAATTTCATGATCAATGTGTCAAAAAAAACTGTATTTGGGGTGAAAAGCGGAGCCTTGCTAATGACAAATGATGGGTGGGTGGCAATATCTAATTTTGAATTCAACAATTAATATCAATAAGAAATGAAATTTAAGATCAAGGACTCCATTGTTTTTGTTAAATTGAATGAATCCATGATATAGATGGTCCATGGGCATTTTTTACATAAAGCATATACTTATTAAGGTTGAGGCAAAATTTAATTTCAAGGTTATTGCATGAAAAATAGTCCTGGGAATAATCAGAGGAGCTTAATTCAGATGAGGTGATTAGAATGTCTCATGATTTAGGAATTTAAACCAGTTCACATATGTAAGAAAAATGCAAACTATGATGACTGACTCCTTTGGTTGATGTATTCAAATAGATTTAGTGTTTTAATGCTCTTTATACTTGTTTCATTCTATTAATATACTAGGTTGTTTAGCCACATGTGTTAATTTCATGATCAATGAGTCAAAAACTGTATTTGGGGTGAAAAGCGGAGCCTTGCTAATGACAAATGATGGGTGGCAATATCTAATTTTGAATTCAACAATTAATATCAATAAGAAATGAAATTTAAGATCAAGGACTCCATTGTTTGTTAAATTGAATGAATCCATGATATAGATGGTCCATGGGCATTTTTTACATAAAGCATATACTTATTAAGGTTGAGGCAAAATTTAATTTCAAGGTTATTGCATGAAAAATAGTCCTGGGAATAATCAGAGGAGCTTAATTCAGATGAGGTGATTAGAATGTCTCATGATTTAGGAATTAAACCAGTTCACATATGTAAGAAATGCAAACTATGATGACTGACTCCTTTGGTTGATGTATTCAAATAGATTTAGTGTTTTAATGCTCTTTATACTTGTTTCATTCTATTAATATACTAGGTTGTTTAGCCACATGTGTTAATTTCATGATCAATGTGTCAAAAAAGTGTGTTTGGGGTGAAAAGAGGAGCCTTGCTGATGACAAATGATGGGACACAATATCTAATTTTGAATTCAACAATTAATATCAATAAGAAATGAAATTTAAGATCAAGGACTCCATTGTTTGTTAAATTGAATGAATCCATGATATAGATGGTCCATGGGCATTTTTTACATAAAGCATATACTTATTAAGGTTGAGGCAAAATTTAATTTCAAGGTTATTGCATGAAAAATAGTCCTGGGAATAATCAGAGGAGCTTAATTCAGATGAGGTGATTAGAATGTCTCATGATTTAGGAATTAAACCAGTTCACATATGTAAGAAATGCAAACTATGATGACTGACTCCTTTGGTTGATGTATTCAAATAGATTTAGTGTTTTAATGCTCTTTATACTTGTTTCATTCTATTAATATACTAGGTTGTTTAGCAACGTGTTTAATTTCATGATCAATGAGTCAAAAACTGTATTTGGGGTGAAAAGCGGAGCCTTGCTAATGACAAATGATGGGTGGCAATATCTAATTTTGAATTCAACAATTAATATCAATAAGAAATGAAATTTAAGATCAAGGACTCCATTGTTTGTTAAATTGAATGAATCCATGATATAGATGGTCCATGGGCATTTTTTACATAAAGCATATACTTATTAAGGTTGAGGCAAAATTTAATTTTCAAGGTTATTGCATGAAAAATAGTCCTGGGAATAATCAGAGGAGCTTAATTCAGATGAGGTGATTAGAATGTCTCATGATTTAGGAATTAAACCAGTTCACATATGTAAGAAATGCAAACTATGATGACTGACTCCTTTGGTTGATGTATTCAAATAGATTTAGTGTTTTAATGCTCTTTATACTTGTTTCATTCTATTAATATACTAGGTTGTTTAGCAACGTGTTTAATTTCATGATCAATGAGTCAAAAAACTGTATTTGGGGTGAAAAGCGGAGCCTTGCTAATGACAAATGATGGGTGGCAATATCTAATTTTGAATTCAACAATTAATATCAATAAGAAATGAAATTTAAGATCAAGGACTCCATTGTTTGTTAAATTGAATGAATCCATGATATAGATGGTCCATGGGCATTTTTTACATAAAGCATATACTTATTAAGGTTGAGGCAAAATTTAATTTCAAGGTTATTGCATGAAAAATAGTCCTGGGAATAATCAGAGGAGCTTAATTCAGATGAGGTGATTAGAATGTCTCATGATTTAGGAATTAAACCAGTTCACATATGTAAGAAATGCAAACTATGATGACTGACTCCTTTGGTTGATGTATTCAAATAGATTTAGTGTTTTAATGCTCTTTATACTTGTTTCATTCTATTAATATACTGCGTTGTTTAGCCACATGTGTTAATTTCATCGTTAATGTGTCAAAAAGTGTGTTTGGGGGTCAAAAAGAGGAGCCTTGCTGATGACAAATGATGGGACACAATATCTAATTTTGAATTCAACAATTAATATCAATAAGAAATGAAATTTAAGATCAAGGACTCCATTGTTTGTTAAATTGAATGAATTCATGATATAGATGGTCCATGGGCATTTTTTACATAAAGCATATACTTATTAAGGTTGAGACAAAATTTAATTTCAAGGTTATTGCATGAAAAATAGTCCTGGGAATAATCAGAGGAGCTTAATTCAGATGAGGTGATTAGAATGTCTCATGATTTAGGAATTAAACCAGTTCACATATGTAAGAAATGCAAACTATGATGACTGACTCCTTTGGTTGATGTATTCAAATAGATTTAGTGTTTTAATGCTCTTTATACTTGTTTCATTCTATTAATATACTAGGTTGTTTAGCCACATGTGTTAATTTCATGATCAATGAGTCAAAAAGTGTGTTTGGGGTCAAAAGAGGAGCCTTGCTGATGACAAATGATGGGACACAATATCTAATTTTGAATTCAACAATTAATATCAATAAGAAATGAAATTTAAGATCAAGGACTCCATTGTTTGTTAAATTGAATGAATTCATGATATAGATGGTCCATGGGCATTTTTTACATAAAGCATATACTTATTAAGGTTGAGACAAAATTTAATTTCAAGGTTATTGCATGAAAAATAGTCCTGGGAATAATCAGAGGAGCTTAATTCAGATGAGGTGATTAGAATGTCTCATGATTTAGGAATTAAAAACCAGTTCACATATGTAAGAAATGCAAACTATGATGACTGACTCCTTTGGTTGATGTATTCAAATAGATTTAGTGTTTTAATGCTCTTTATACTTGTTTCATTCTATTAATATACTACGTTGTTTAGCCACATGTGTTAATTTCATCATCAATGTGTCAAAAAGTGTGTTTGGGGTGAAAAGAGGAGCCTTGCTGATGACAAATGATGGGACACAATATCTAATTTTGAATTCAACAATTAATATCAATAAGAAATGAAATTTAAGATCAAGGACTCCATTGTTTGTTAAATTGAATGAATCCATGATATAGATGGTCCATGGGCATTTTTTACATAAAGCATATACTTATTAAGGTTGAGACAAAATTTAATTTCAAGGTTATTGCATGAAAAATAGTCCTGGGAATAATCAGAGGAGCTTAATTCAGATGAGGTGATTAGAATGTCTCATGATTTAGGAATTAAACCAGTTCACATATGTAAGAAATGCAAACTATGATGACTGACTCCTTTGGTTGATGTATTCAAATAGATTTAGTGTTTTAATGCTCTTTATACTTGTTTCATTCTATTAATATACTAGGTTGTTTAGCAACGTGTTAATTTCATGATCAATGAGTCAAAAACTGTATTTGGGGTGAAAAGCGGAGCCTTGCTAATGACAAATGATGGGTGGCAATATCTAATTTTGAATTCAACAATTAATATCAATAAGAAATGAAATTTAAGATCAAGGACTCCATTGTTTGTTAAATTGAATGAATCCATGATATAGATGGTCCATGGGCATTTTTGTACATAAAGCATATACTTATTAAGGTTGAGGCAAAATTTAAATTTCAAGGTTATTGCATGAAAAATAGTCCTGGGAATAATCAGAGGAGCTTAATTCAGATGAGGTGATTAGAATGTCTCATGATTTAGGAATTAAAACCAGTTCACATATGTAAGAAATGCAAACTATGATGACTGACTCCTTTGGTTGATGTATTCAAATAGATTTAGTGTTTTAATGCTCTTTATACTTGTTTCATTCTATTAATATAGTACGTTGTTTAGCCACATGTGTTAATTTCACCGTCAATGTGTCAAAAAGTGTGTTTGGGGGTCAAAAGAGGAGCCTTGCTGATGACAAATGATGGGACACAATATCTAATTTTGAATTCAACAATTAATATCAATAAGAAATGAAATTTAAGATCAAGGACTCCATTGTTTGTTAAATTGAATGAATCCATGATATAGATGGTCCATGGGCATTTTTTACATAAAGCATATACTTATTAAGGTTGAGGCAAAATTTAATTTCAAGGTTATTGCATGAAAAATAGTCCTGGGAATAATCAGAGGAGCTTAATTCAGATGAGGTGATTAGAATGTCTCATGATTTAGGAATTAAAACCAGTTCACATATGTAAGAAATGCAAACTATGATGACTGACTCCTTTGGTTGATGTATTCAAATAGATTTAGTGTTTTAATGCTCTTTATACTTGTTTCTATTCTATTAATATACTAGGTTGTTTAGCAACGTGTTAATTTCATGATCAATGAGTCAAAAACTGTATTTGGGGTGAAAAGCGGAGCCTTGCTAATGACAAATGATGGGTGGCAATATCTAATTTTGAATTCAACAATTAATATCAATAAGAAATGAAATTTAAGATCAAGGACTCCATTGTTTGTTAAATTGAATGAATCCCATGATATAGATGGTCCATGGGCATTTTTTTACATAAAGCATATACTTATTAAGGTTGAGGCAAAATTTAAATTTCAAGGTTATTGCATGAAAAATAGTCCTGGGAATAATCAGAGGAGCTTAATTCAGATGAGGTGATTAGATTAGAATGTCTCATGATTTAGGAATTAAAACCAGTTCACATATGTAAGAAATGCAAACTATGATGACTGACTCCTTTGGTTGATGTATTCAAATAGACAAATGATGGGTGGCAATATCTAATTTTTTGAATTCAACAATTAATATCAATAAGAAATGAAATTTAAGATCAAGGACTCCATTGTTTGTTAAATTGAATGAATCCATGATAATTTAATTTCAAGGTTATTGCATGAAAAATAGTCCTGGGAATAATCAGAGGAGCTTAATTCAGATGAGGTGATTAGAAATGTACTGTATGATTTTTAGGAATTAAACCAGTTCACATATGTAAGAGACATGCATAACGAATGAGGACCTGATCCTTTGGTTGATGTGGTTCAAATAGTTTTATTTGTTTTTAATGATCGGAGGTCCTTATACTTGCTGCATGATTCTATTAAATACTACTGGGCTGTAGTTGTGTCCACATGGTAGTTATTTCATAGCTTAATATGTGTCAAGAAAAGTGTGTTTGGGGTAATTGCGGTAGCCTTGCTGGACTGAAAAATGATGGGTGGCAGAATATCTTATTTTGAATTTCATACAATTAATATCAA